>DVQG01000201.1:0-17477 GCA_018231605.1 Papilio ambrax
TAAAGTCTAAATAAAACAACAGAGATATGTTTAATCATGATATATTGCTTATCAGTACAGAATAACAAAATGTTTGTGTCTAAAAATATGAACTTAAGTTTGACAATTCAATGAAAATGCTAGTAAATGCAACTGACAAGTATTTAGTTAGGATCGAGATACAGCACTATTTATTTGTATACAGACAAACCGACGATAAGCCAATATATTTATAATTTTCAGATCTATGAAATCTTACAAATCGTAAAAAATACTTTAACAATTTATTCATTTTTAAAATCTCATAACACTAATTAGGTACTACTAAGAAGAGTAGATGATATTACATCCTCAATTTTTACTACTATTCACTATATTGAGACATTATATACAATTTTAAAATTCATCCACAAGCTTCGCTGTGAAAGCGCAAATGTACCAAAAATTGAGCATATTATTGTTCTTAAAACATTTAATTTCGCACAAACTCTTCACGTACGCGACGCGACGTTTGTAACATTATGCAGTAACAACCAACTCATTAAATAACTTAGTTACACGAATAATTCTCACACTCACTCACAGCACAAACTGTAACCGATCAATTATAATTTAAATAATATAAATATTTCTAGAAATGCATTTAAAATTGGTACGACATTTAGTGAACCATTCAAGGTCACATCAATTTATATAAAAAAAAATTACACATCATATTAAGTACCAACAAAGAACAAACATAACATTAAGTACATAACACATAAAAATTGTGACAAAGTTTTGTGTTAACATGATAGACAATTAGAAGCTAGTATCACTAAATCGAGGAAAGAAATTCCTTATTGTGGAGTTAATTTTTCATCAAGCTTAGGAAACGCCTGATAACCTTATGAACCGGACAAAGAGTGTCATCCGATCCATAACGGCTTCATTTTAAGTCAGCGGCCACTCGCCTCGCCTAGCACCATACGTAACCAACGCAGTCCAACGCTGAATTAAAATCAAGCTCACAATTACGATTTTAATAACTTCAAATATATCTTAAAAACTAATGCTATCTTTAACCTATGTTACGAACTAAACTTATACATAATCCCGTACCATCACCAAAGATTGCACATAATACCCGATACTTTGATTTTTTAATTGCAGTCATGCCTAACTATAAGGCCAGTGTAATTTCAATTGACTGTTAAAAAATAAAGGTATTTTTGGGAACTTTAAATTAATAAAGTTCCATATATTATTACGAATTGTTTTAAAACGAGGAATGTTTACATTTAGTTTGGAAGACAATGTTAATTATTACTAATAAGAGAAGTGCACATTGATTTCATAAAGCACTGGGAAATTTAAAAGTCAATTTAATCATTTCGATTTGAGTCATTAATAACGGACGGAATAAATTCGTTATACATCGCATAACAATTGTTATGTTTCCAAATTGGAAAGCGAATAATAAATTATTAAGTACCTAGAGATCTCAACATTAAATTGAGTTAATTTTTAATTTATGTCATCAGTCGTAAATATTTTTTAATATTCAGTTGTGAACCGGCATCGGCAATTGTCCCAACAGTTGATTGGCAAACGATGCATTCGTGAATTTAAAATGCCGCTTGTCGTAGAACTTGAGAAGCGCTGGCGAATAAGGATGTTGCTTCTTGAGGTGCATGTAATGTTCCTCCGGTTCTGAGGTGGTGTGACCACATTCTTCGCATACGTACATCTGTAAAAAATATTATTCCAATTAATTATCATTACACTCATGATTAATAGCCTATATATTTTAATAAACAGAAATGTGTTCGATTTTTATTCTGTTTTTTTTTCTTTTTTAAATAGATATCGACTACTATAGTAAGAAAAAATCATTTAAAAATTAAAGATGAAATTACCTTAGTCCTTCTTTCTTTGTAAGCATATGTGTGCTGTACGCCATGTACTTTTAGGCAGTGAGATTCTAGGGAACATCTTTGTGTGAATGACTTCTCACAGAGGTTGCATTTGTAAGGCCGGACCCCAGTATGGGTTCGCGTGTGTCTCTTCAGGTCGAAGGTGTCGTTAAAACCTTTGCCGCAGAAAGTACACAGGTATCGTTTCACATCCGAGTGACATTTCATGTGTCGATTCAGCAACCTCTGCAAGCTGAAGTTCTTTGAGCACACCCTGCAGATGAACTTCGTGGGGTCATCCTCGCTTACTAATACTTGTTTGTTCTTCTCCTCTTCTCTTTGTCTCGCATTCGCCTCCGTGGCGAGTGGATTCTTTACACCGTGCCCACCGTTGATAAATTCCAATGGCAGCTCTGCCGGTAGACCCAACTGTAACAAGAAATAAATCGTCTTATTATTTATAATAATAAAACAACCGTTTATTATATTTTGTGTAAGATGTATGGATACAAAAAGAGAAAACTCGATAAGGCTGAGCTTAATCAATGTATCAAATAAATGAATAAAATGTATATTATAAAATATGATATATGATATGAATAACACTTGTATTTTTTATAAACAAATCGCAGTAGGTTGAAGCATAAGTTGATTAAGGCTCAGCGTTACGTAATAACGATTTCTTTCTAATTTAAATATTCAATGTCATCTTTGTAAATGTAAATCAGTTTTAGAATGACATTGAAAAAAGAAAGTAAAAGCTTCGCCTTAAAATCAATGAATGCTTACCCTTTGCTGCAAGATTTGAATTTTGCTATCGGCGACAGAGCCTTTCTTCAGACTTACAGCGGCGGCAGGACTGAGCGATGAACTCTCGATGTGGCTGTTGCCGTCCAAGGAGTTGTTCCCGCCGGGCGAAGGCAGCGACACGCCAGTCGGCGAATCCAGCTCCAGTGAGTGACTAGGGAAGGGGAAACCGGGAGATAGTATTTGTTGTCTCTGCTGCAGTTGCACGTGGATTTGAAGTTGCTGCATCTGCCCTTCATTGTGTTGAAGTAGCGCCGGATTCAAATGCATTAACAGATCTGGTCGTTCTTTAGGGAAATTGTACGATGGGCTTTGCTCTTGACTCGCGAATGCTAAGTAGTTTGCTTTCTCGTAATACTGTCTGCTTAGATTTATTTGCTCTGCCAGAGACGGGATGTCCGATGGATTGTGAACTGAGTCTGGCGTTATCGATGAAGATTCTCTTATTTCAGAATCAGTTATAGATTCAACATGGTTATTTAATAAATTGGCAAAGTCTTCCGCAGAATCAGACAAATTTCCTAATATTCCTTCGTTTGATCCGGTAAAGGATAAGGTGGTCGAAAATTGTATATTATCTATTACGTCTTCTCCCATATCGACAACCATAGAAACATCGAAATTACTACCGTAGTTACCAATTGCACCTAAATTTTCTAACTTATTCTCATAGTCTATTTCCTCGTCTTTTAAAGCTAATCCGTAATGTGCATTCTGCATCAAGGAATACTGTTTACCCTGTTCAGGGAAATTAGTTGCGTTTTCATTATTTTCACATTCCATGTTAAATCCATTCATCATATTAAAGTCATTGGAGAAGTTACTATTGGCGTTGAATGAGTTTTGGCCACTTTTAGTTGAAGGACCTAGAGTTTCATAGAAAGGTGGCAGACTGCCTGTTGGTGGACTGTTGGGTCCATAATTTGATCGTCCATCTCGACCGTTTCCACCACTTCCAGAGCCGCCTCCGAGGGCACCTCCGCCTCCTGAAGTCGGGGCAGTACTCCCACCGCCAGAACTAAAGTTTGCTGAACCTCCACTACTCTGTGAACTAGAATTGTTTCCATTTCCACTAGTAGATCGACCATGTCCTGCAGCTGCATTAATAATTCCTGGAATTTTATTTCCTGGACAATTGCGCAAAACCAAAACTGGCCTAGCCAGGATGCCGTTAGCAATTTTTGAACTACTTGTTCTTCTTTGTTCTCTTATCTTTTTTTCTGTCTCTTCATCTTCGGATTCTCCTCGTTTTTTCGCTATGGCGTAATCTATTGGCTGGTCCTGTTCTGGTTCCGGTGTAGGCAGTGTTGGTGGGATAGTAACATCCGACAGATCTTTTTTGCCATCGCGAAACTGCGACTGTGAAGGTGTTCTTTGAATTACTGATACTTTTTGGCATGTTACGTTATGATCGATACTAGGAGATGGTACGGACTCTGGTGATGGAGAGTTTCTGGATGGTAAGACTACAGGTTCACTTTCCAATGGATCTTTCTCTTCTTTAATGAGAGGTTTATCATCTCCCTTCTTTTCTTCAACTGGCAAATACTGCTTTCTTTCAGCTTGTGTAAGGACATGTCCCCTGTGACTTCCGTAAGGAATATCGCCGCCGAGTATAGATGATATGAATCTTCTGGGTTCTTTTGTACGACGTTCTTGCATAAGTCTTGATCCATTGCTTTCTCCGAACACATCGCGATCTGAAAAAAGAATAACAACAATGAGAAAGACATGTCATATTAATTTTATAAATGTTTTGGATAATAATAAGTATTCTAGTTTGTTTATAACGTATTCGTATGGCGTCGTAGCCATAAGGCCTCGCTGACGTCACTGGTATGTGCCTCCATAACGGTAACACTCGCCTCCGCATACACACCCACAAGACCACTGCATGTGTGCGTGTCATTATTATAATAATTGACGCGCCGGAGTACATAGTGACAGATTCAATCTCGACCTAAATCTGCCAACCAATAGTGCAACCGGCTGTCAACCAATGAGTTAAACGTTTCCTGTCTACGGTTGTATTATTAACGAATCAATTTAATGTTTATTTTAATTATTATTACATGATTTATATTAATAGGTCGCGGAAATATTGTGTTATTTTGAAAAATCGTTTTAATTGTGCAAATAAAGTTTATTTCAAAATTATAAAAACCGAAAATGACAACATTATTAGATATAGCAAAACATGCATAGGTAGCAAGTGAAAGTCCCAAGGTTGGGCCAAACGAGTTCCTTTGCCCTTTCTCGGCTTTTGTTAGGGGCTCAAGGACGAGGCCTGCATTGTTGGGATCTCTTTTTTATATCCCTCGTAATTGTATGCGTCTGCGCAGCTAGGCGTGACGGCGCGGAGTTAAATTTGAAAACTTTTCCACCATACAGCACCAATAAAGTTTTACAAAAAGTTGCCGGCTCCGTCAATGTTTACAGATTTTATAGCGGTATTTAAACCTCAAAATAGACAAACAAATACATTTATGTTAGGTAATAAACAGTCCTAAACGTTTCTCAGAATTGTCCTCTAGACGACTCTTTACATAATGGCTACAAGTTTAGTCAGTATGAAAATATTTGAATGGTTAATGAAGTGACGTGAACTTTGCAGTTACTGAATAATTAAATAAATAAATCAATCTGTTCTTTTAAACCTATTTATTGAAATTATAGAAGACACAATTTTAAATCTTTGCCGCTTATCAGCTCTTTATAATTAAGTTTTTTCTTATTTGTGGAATCAAAATTATCTCTTCTAAACAGCTTCCAGTTATAAACAGAAAACGAGAAATTATTAATAATTTTTATAAAAGGTCATTAGTTTTTTTGTTTATAAAAGTAAAATATAACGCGAATGTAAATGTTTAAGTTAACAAAAGAGGTTGAAAAAAAATTCCAAACATTTTATTAGCTCACGAATTTAGAATTACGCGTAGCGCAGATGTGGTCTTGAATACCAACGCCGACTTGCCTTTTGCGGTGAGATGGAGACGATAACGCTAATTGCGCCAATGAGATAATATCCCGCAGACCAACAAAATAAATAAAACGGAGCATAGCAAATAAAAGTATATTTTTATACTTGTAGTGTATTGACATAAATAATGATAATATATTTTGAATGGATTTTTTGTCATGCTATAAATAAAACAAATTGTTAACACTTTCAGCGCCGAGGATTAGCTCAGTGAGTTTATTTTCATAAAACAATCGAGGTGACATGTAACGGATTGAGTTAGAAGAAATCTGTTCTGAACCAGATTGAGGAACTAAATATGTATATTTTTTTTTGTTATAGACTGCCTGCATTATTTTCTACTTTGGTAAGTTATTCCTTGTACGTTTACTTCACTTTGTATTCTAAATTGTAAGTAACTTTCCTAACTTTCTGATAATTTATAAGTTAGCCTTTAACATTTTAAACTTCAAAAACAAATAACAGATGGTGAAAGGTTTGTAATAATATTGAAGTTTTACTTCCCTAACAGCTCTTTAATTAAAACTAAATGCTCTGTTCTTTTTTTCATGGTGTCTGCTGACATTTAGAAACCTGATAAGATATATCTATATAAAATATTGTGTTCATTTGATTTACCATATATAAAATTCTTATACTATCGAACGATATTTTACTACACAATTCCCTTTGAAGTTGTAACTTCGAAAGTATACCTTTACAGACTTATTTGTACAATATAAATGATTATTGTAATTTGATTGCATAATTTAATACAAGTACAATTTAATTATTTTAAAGGTAACAAGTATTGATAATATCGAAAATTACCATACCGTAAGTATCAGACAGCATTGAATTCATTAACGAGTTCTATTTAAATTGTGCGGTTTTACTCTATGATACGGTTAGGCAAGGCCTCCTAATTACCATGTTCGTATCTATTCAGTCTTTGTTTCCTGTACAGGAATATCATGTTACCTTGAATTGGCGCATTAATTTGTTAAATCAGACAAAGCGGAGTCTGTATTTTTTGGGGATTTATTTACTCTCACGGCAGAATATTGAAACGACATTTAAATGTAACAACGTCTTAAATAATAAGACCACGCTTACACTCAATCCATTAAAATTTTGTTGTACTTCGTACTTTAAGCGGAGCTTAAAAAGTAGTCTTAATAAGACAATTAACAAAATTAAGTTAGAAACACAATAAATTGCTACTTGAATTAGATAGAATTTAACTTTACAGTTACTATCACTTTAGTTGTAAGCTAAAAATAATATTTAAGTAACAATAAAATACCGTTATTTCGCAACGTATTTTTCGCTTAGGAATTATAACGCAAATACATTTTAAACAGTAATTTAATTACAATTTGTATAATTATACAATGAGTAAGAAGTGGTCAAACAGGTATTTGAATTAACTTAAATATTTTGAATGCATTGTTGCGGGATATGGAAAATATGCTTGTAAATTATTGTAATTATATTTAGGCTTATGGGCATTCGCAGCCTTGAAGGGCCCTCCGCAATTTCGTCAGGTTTCTAAGTTACTGGCAACCCAGTTGTATAAAAATTTTGTAGTTATTGATAGCTCACTTCTACCGTTGATAACTTAACTGACCGTTATATGTTCTTTTATTTCGTCACTAATGCTTAAGTGCTAATATTTTTTATTACACTTAGTTGTTGCTTGCTTTTCAATATAAGAAAAATAAGAATAAACATACTGAAGTATACGTTAACAAATAGTACAATACATATGTAAAAATTCTTAGTGGTATAAAAGTATGTAGAAGAAAGAGCGCGACCGCGGAGCGACTATCGTGTCCTTGCGACCGGGGTTATCGGACGCTGTTAACATTTAACGTATTAAATAAAACGTAAGACAGCTATGAAGAACCGCTTCGGACACACATAAAACTCCGTTGAAGCCTTTTTTATCGACTTAAATACCGATAGTACACGGTACACGGTGCGCCGGGAGTGGCCGAGCTAAGGATCGGTTGAAAGGTCGTCGAGAAGGACACTTTTTGTTCTGAATTATTTATTTTTCGTGCGCTTTGCCGACAACCGACATATGGGGACCGTTTGAGCCATGTGAATATTGAACGTCCATTTGTTTTGTTCGGCTTATTTATATAACAGTCAATACAATAAAGTAAGTAAGTAGAATGTTTACTAAATTCGTTTGTAATATGGTTTTTCTTTAAATTGTGTGCAAAACGGTTATATGAATAATACATTCTTTATCAATTCTTTTGCGTGGAAACACAGTTACCAAGGTCAAGGTTAAAATGTAAATTAGTATTTTGTAATGAACCTGTTTGAAATCGCAAAGAAATTTTTACCTGATAGATGGCATATAACTTTCAAATCAACGCATACAAAAGTAATTGCTAAATCTTCCGGATATTTTTCGGTTGCTGTAGTGTAACAAAAAACTTCGTATTTAAACTTCGCGTCTAAACGAACGGCCACAAAAACTGTTTGGAGTCTTTATTATTACTTTGATCGTGGCGTGAATCACAACCAGATTTGGCCAGGGTTAATGACCCAAATATGTTTAGCGAAGTGTTCAAGGACAGTCGACTAATTTGGTTAGCTAACAGAAAAAATCTCGTATCTAAGATGGCGATCACTTGATTTGTTTTCGTATTGCGTCTCCGGTTTGACAACAATTCGTTTGAATATATTTTGTCTAAAAAAATTTATTACCGTTATTTTAATTTCATTTTAACATACATAATATGCAAGAATTTAAGATATTTGTTAATAGAATTGGCCGTTTTAACATATTAACGCTATTGAGGTTTGGAGTACGGAGGGGAAGAAGAGAATAGGAACGCTCTGATTTATTTTGTATTAAAACTAACACTAGCTTAAATTATAAGAAACATGTAGTTCCCCGACCTCACTACATAATCAATTGATTAACTAGCAATATTCAATTTTTAAATTGAAACCAAATAACACAATTGTTTTCGAAGAATGTGAAGATATTTCAATACATATAATCCTTTTAAGGTATGTTATTCAACTTGACATTTAAGAGCTTAAAAAACGCTTTGGGGATGTCAGAAAGTAGATAAAGGTATTCAGTCTTCTTCACTAATGTCTTTCGATAAAAAAGGGTTGGTTTCTTATAATATTGGATGGTTTGAATGTAAAGTAACATGAGACGTATTATGAAAGTATCTATAAGTATATGAACTAGAAACAAGTGGGCGATCCTTATGTTATGTGCGTTAAATGGTAATAGAAACTGGACAATTGTATCTTACAGTTACTTACCAGTGGTTGAGAAGGTAAGTAGTAAAGTTTGGAAGGTAAAGTTAGACCTAGAAGATGGATGGACGTTGTGACAGATAACATGATCAAGAATGGAGTGCCGACTGAGATGGCGTATGATAGAGTTATGTGGAGGACAAAAACCTACGGGAGTAGGATAAGGAGGAAGATAATGTTGAACTTCATCTTTGATCATTATTAGTTAATGTTATTTGCCTTAAATATGCATAAAGGAAATCAGTCGTGCGTGTTAAATATTTTGTTATGCATTTAACTGTTCGCGACGAATTTAAATATACTATAAAATCGTGTTCGTTGCGACTAACGAAATTTTTGACACGTGTAAGAAACACTAATAGCCGACGGTAATGAATGACCGTATACGCTGATTTTACTCACGACGTTTACGCATGCCTTGATTAATTCAATTAAACACACGCCCATTGTTTGAAGTAAATTGTAATTTTACTATAATACAATTAAAAATCTTTAATTTACAGTGTTTGAATTTCAAGATTGTTTATTTTACTTACTAATGTATGTTGGATATCTTCTAAATAGGCTTTGACCGTATGAAGGTGACAATTATTTAAACATTGTGTACAATAGATAACAAATATAATCTTAATTATTAGCAAATAACTTGTCACTAAAGTCGTAGAAAGAAACATGTTGTTTCTAAGAACTTTTTCTTTTAAACAATAGAAAGGGCTTATCCAACGATGGCGCCAATCTCCGAATGGAAATAGGATCAGGTGGGATTAGATTTAAACTTAAGTTGATGTTTTTTGTGCCTTCGTTTAAGTAGAAAGTAATACGCCTCATTGAACAAAGGATGGGAGATCTATTCAGGATTTAACAAGTTGAGTCTTTTTAGAATTAGAATAAAAAAATAATTTTAATTCCTTCATGGAATATTAGCTTAAACAAGTACAAATTCTTGACAACTATAATGTATATTTTACAATTAATAATAATACCAAATGCTTGTCTATTCACTAATCAATTGGCTATATTAGGCAAACCCCACTGTTTACACAGCAAAGAATATGTTTTCTATTAAAACAACGGCAGATGTAAATTCTAAAAGTGGCGTGTGCGATTAAAAACAGACCGGACCCGCATGTAATGTTGCGAAACCGGTGCGTTGTGTTGCGAAGTTTATACCGGGACATGTGTCGATGGAGTTCCTAGAAACAAATGCCTGCACATCACGTGTATCGCATCTTGCCGGGAACTTGGCAAAAAAATTAATGGCAACACTCGAATGTGACTCTATCGATATGTGGACTTTCAAGTTCTTCCACTTGACCACAATTTTTTGCATTCATTCAAGAGAGTTTGAATTGCGTCGAACATTTATAACTTGAAAATGTCTGTCTTTAGAAATAAAAAAAAGTTTAAAGGAAGTTAACGGGAAATGTGCAAAATTAAAATTCCCGACCTGTCTAACTTTGGCTTAAGAAAAGTTGTTCAGACGAAATAATTAAAAGATTAAGTTTAAATGAATATACGGTGATAAAGTTCTTTGTTCGAGTTGAAATCTTTCCGAGAACAGTTTTGCAGTTCCATTATGAATGCAATCGGAGTATTTTTTATGATCTTTGCAAAAGCAAAACCTTAAAAAGGTAGCTGAAACACAATGGGCAAAGGATACAATAGCGCTGCCGGCCACATGGTGAAATGAGTTCTTCGTTTTACAAAAAAAAGTTAACTGTTTGTACACGACGATACTTGATAAAGATTATTGCTAACTATAAATACTTGATCCTTTGTAATTCCGAAATTTATTTTTCTCCTAATATTTCTCAGGTATTCAACCTAACATTTAAACAAACTTATTGTAAATCATTTGTAAAATTAAGAGAACCGTAATAAGATGTTTTGACCTTGACATTGCTTTAGGTTTTATCAGCATATAAATTAAAATATTCATAAATATAAAAAAAGAATCATATTGTTACGCTTATCAATGATAATTCTATCCATTGAATAAATAATTTTTAGTATGAAATAGAAGTCCCATTCAACCCTAGCAGATAACTTGAGGGTTATTGAAAGAACAAGTAGACAATGCAACATTCCATAAAAGGGCAAGTCAACAAGCAGACCCTTGTCCCCAATGGTAGTGTCAACATGACACGCGGGCTCGGTAAATGATGCGCACATTCATTGTTCAGATAATACAACTTATTTCTTTTTTTTTTGCTATCCATATTTTCTATCACTCAGGCAGTTCCCGGAGACGCATTTAATTTATAAATTGTCTAGTCTGTTATCGCGTACAAAAAGATCTTAAATATCGTAAGCTTTACGGTAATGCTATTTTTTTATAACGACATACTTTATAAGTTTATAGCAAAGTTATTTTTACTTTGTCGTGGTTTTTGTCTTTCAGATCTAACCAACATAGGATTTCGTGGCACTTAATTTACTACGACACGGGTTTCCACATCAATGCTTCTATGACAGTTAACTCTTATATTGAAATACGATCCTGCGATAACCGTAGCCGCTGCGCTTCGCAACTTCCCCGGACCGGTTGAGTGTGTTAAAACGTACCGACAATAATCTCGGCCGATTATTTTATTTTCGGTGTTATGGACAAAACAACTTTTTCTCTAGTTTCTTTTTAAGTACAATCCTTTATCTCTGAATACTCTGGAGATGAACACGTATTGATTGTGAAACGCATTGTAATTTTTTTTTTCATAATACGTAAGGAGCGCGAATAAAAATTACGTATTATAGCATTGTTTTTATTTGTTACTAATAAACAAAATTTTATAAAAGCGTATTAAATGCTTACTCTAATACAATTAAACTAATTTTATAACGGTCCATAAAAAAACAGCGTTCGTAATCAATTTTTAGTCACAATTTAAAATCTTATATATATGCGTTTTATTTTATAATCGCCAAGTTCAATTATAAACCTTCATGTAACCTAGGTTTCTTAATGAATTTTACAAGAAGCAGTTAACGCGATTGCTTTGACCTACTACGACGTAATTAGCGAAACCTGTTTCTATAACTTCATTAATTTCTTTGTAGTTAATTTCTAAATTTAAACAATTTGACTTAACGTCCTCTTACCTAATATGACATTAGTAACGTAATTATTAAATTATTTATAACGGTAATTTTATTTCTATGACTGGTTTTTGATAATATAATTAAGATTCATGTTAAAAACGCGACATTGTTTTTTATTAAAAAAAACCACTAGTTTCTAATAAGATTTACGTTTCTACGATACTTTTAAGATAATTTCAATATAGGATGAGAAACGCGTTGAAATCTTTTGTACTAGTATTATGTCATAATTATGAAGTTTTAAAATGTTAATTCTTTTTATCTAAATAAAGATATTACTTTTTATTTAATACTAATATTTGAATTGTAATATAATAAAATAACCTTGAAATCAAGCACATGACACATGACCTTCGGTGTCTTGGAAGTATCAACACGCGTTTTTGTACAGGTGACATTTCACCTGTAATTACAGTGAACCCTTTTGCGTCCCCTTACGCGTTAAAAATTGCGCGATAACGTCCTTAATGCGAACGTCCTTCTTCTAACGGTGCCATCGATCGTTTTTAATATAGTTGTTATCTTAGTTAAATTTTACTTAGTTAAAAATATATTCATACTGTTTCAAATAGGGTATCATCTTCCCAGTTCATGTGTACATGTAGTATGTGCTCTCTAAGAACTAAGGCTAGATAGAATTCACCCTGAACATAGTCATTATACTCGTTTTTTTGTTTTTAGAAGTAACCGATAAAAGCATGTGATGTTAACATTTTAACGTAATACGCATACAACAGCTAAACCAATTAGTTTAAAAGGACAATTGGTATTGCGGTGACTAACCTAAATACAAAGCGAGCAGCAATGGCTGCCGGAAACAGTACCATTGTGCGGCAATCATTGACACCTCGCTGCCTACATCATCCGGTCAATTCCGGCCTCGTGATGTGACTCTCAACTTGACCGTACATATACGCCCTCATATAATGCTATCGATCGACACAAGTCTATCTTAGCGTCATAGTATCTTTTTGTATATGTCCTCCCTATGTAAACTGCGGAAATAGTTTAGGAGCTAACATCTTTTAGAATACTCTTCGTGTTTTAAAATATTACACAAATTTAAATCTTTTATGTTAGCTTAATACTTTATCGACATAATTTTACATCTCTACAGGAATTTTAGTGTAATATGCACCGAAACTAATTTGCACAAATCTTTGTTCTGATATCGTTATTGTACAGTTTATTATCCTAATTGTTACATACGTTTTATATGCGATGTATGAAGACCAAAAACAAATCATGTGGTCAAATTTTAGCACATCTATGAGAGTAAACATGCAATGGTAAGACGCAAAAACTCGACAGTTATTTCAATGATTCACACTTTGTAACCATCTGAGACCGTTAAAATCTCCGGTGACGATACTCATACATAGACAACTTTTATTTGCATAGTATCTTCAAATATTTTTAAATTAACGATGCATTGGTAAGGTTTTGGTACTGTCCGCTAATAACATTTTTGTCTATGTAATTTTACAAATACCTAACGTTTTGGTAACAAAAGAATAACGCTTAAATTTAATCACGATAAAAGTTTTTGTATACGTAATAAAATCTTCTATTAAAAAGGAATTTTATGTTGTCCCAACTGAAAAGTTTTAATGTGAATCTGTGGACAAATGACACGAAAAAATTAAGGATCACGCAACTCCCACATGATCTCAGGTAGATTTGTGTTGTGTGGTGCTCGGTGGACGAAAACTGGATTCTGGGCAAGTGCGAGATTCTTTTTTTGGCAAGTGGCCGTTATGGAGGAAGTGATAAATGAAACGTTACATTTGAATCCGTTTGAATAAATAAAACATGATGTGTAAAAAACTATATTGCATGAAAGAAAGTGCGTAAGATAAAGCAAAACGTCTTAAATAAGGAGCAATGACTCTAATGTAGAAGAATAATAATGAGAAAATTTTAAGAGGATATTTGAAGACATTACTAGACATATTGCATAGCTATATAGGTCTCTAAAACTTACCGATGCATTCCTTATCCTTCTTGGACAATAGAGCAATAGGTCCATCGTCGAGAGGCGAGCCGGGGCAGAGCGTGTCGGCTTTGCTGGCGAGCAACTCCTGCCCCTCCTGCAGCCCCAGTTGCTGCTCGTGCAGCCGCTTCTTAATCAGGAAGATCTTCGGCATCTTCGAGCTCTAAGTAGCACTGCACTCAATCCTTGCTTTGCGTTCAGTCTAAAAGAATTCACCCCGTCCAGGCACGATCAACACAAGTTTGCATCATAACACTGCACGGTAAGTTTCCTCGCGTGGCTGTTTGTTTGTAGCGGAGCAGCTAGCGGCACATGCGGTACCGTTGGCCGCTGCGAGAGGACTGAGAGCTAGTGTGCGTGCGGCGCTCGCGACACCGTTGCCCGGACAGGTCCGCCCGCGCCCGCGCCGCCGTCGCCGCCCGCCCCGTGCGCCCCGTGCGCCCGCGCAGACATCGCAACCCGCCCGCCGACCGCTGACTCCCATACAAATACAGATTCCAGTAAAAGTGCTCGCTCACAGACGTTCCTCCCGACATCATTTAACAATACCGCTTTTGTTTCCTTGTCTATTGTGCATCGTCTGGTCTCAATTACAATGAAACAAAAATACCTACCTTTACTTTATTTTAGGATTATGTGTTTTCATTTCAAGCTTATATAGGAGTTCCATGTGGTTATATATTTTGATGTAAAATGAAGTAAAATACCTGAGGAAAGAATTGTATTGAATTCCAAGAACAATTTACATTACATGTGTGTCAAACGAATCACTAAAATGACTCACAAAAATATTGTAAATTTAAAAAGGTTAGGAAATGAATCAAGATAATATGAGATGCAAGTTATGCTAAATGTAGATGCTGAACATTAATGATTTTGAGGTCAATATAACTATAATTCTTTATGCACGAGTCGCTACGAAGTGCACTCATACATATTCATTATTCAGACAAAAATCTAAATATATACTTGGAACGTAGAACACTCGTATGTCGGTAGTCTTTCAATTAGTGAGAAGAATTTAACAAATGAAAGGAGCAGACAGAGTGCAATCAGCTAAGGGTTTTTACAACTTAATAAACGGGGATTCACACAAAAGTTACTTCAATAAACTTTACGATTATTGTTAGTAAAATTTTCATTTTAATCTACATCTCTTTGTTTAGAACGGAACATTATGCGGACTGTCGGTCTCTTTAGATCTTTCCTTGCTTTCAAATATCGCGGCACAACTTTGATTGCACCATTTCTCTTTGACAGTTGCTTGTTTAGGGTAATAGTATATTTTTTCACACATGAAGACAATGTAACAAAGCTAAGTCGAGTGTTGTAGCAGACTCATGCCAGCACTGGTTATATCCGGTTTAAAAATAAACTTCATAAAATACAAAATTACGCACCAAACACTATTCTGTTGCTTACAAATAATTTCCTGGTATAGATAATACTGCTATCCTGGGTGTCGGCGTCTTTGTACAGGGATTTAGATGTATTAGTGAAACTGTTCATAATACCCTATTGGTATTTTCTGTATTTTTTGTTGTTATATAGAGAAAGTATTAACATTTTTAAGTTGGTCTTAACCAATGAAACGTAAATTAAAAGTAAAAAAAATATATCCCAAATAGTGTAGTTAAAAGGTGAAGAGATTCGTAATACGTTATTTTAAAAGTTCTTATGTTCAATTCACAATTGTTAATTTATTTGTTGACGTTATTTATTTGAAGATTCTTATAGCACTCTTAAGGGCAAGCCGCCCTCTTTGCTTTGCGTGGTAAGAGATTACAAGATTCAAAACAAATGGTTTTAAAAATAGATTTAATAAGTAAAAGTTAAGTTATCCGTTAAATATCCTATTTATTATTTCAATTTTAGTAAAATTAATACATCTTCGGCATGATTAAAACAATTATGTTTAAAATAAACGGTAACTTAGTTATTTTGCACAAATACGACAATACTAAACGTGTTGCCGAAACAGTTTCAGTTTTTGAAACAGTATTTTAATAAAAATATTAATAAGGATTAGATTAAGCTGTTTCATTCTTATTACTAGTAACTTAAGCATAAGATATTAACTACTTAAGTTACTAGCTTTACTTAATGTTATAATCGGAAGCGAACTATGTTACAATCAACTTGTAGCAAAGACTTTTAACATATATAACGATAGACGGGACGTTATGAACAAAACAGTACTCTCAAAAAGATGTTCCGGTAGGTTCTCTAGTTTCACACTTGATAAAGAGTTAAAGTGTTTAAAGGAAGGTACTCGTTATGTCCGCTCTATAACTAATATTACATTTGAATGTCTACGACTTGTAGGAAGGAGGTTAACGTTGCCTAGAACTTGAGCGCTTCGTCGGACCGGAACACGCCGCGTCGCATCACCGCCTAGCTGCAGGTTGCGTTGCGTAATCGACGCACACGCAGATTTATTAAAGAAAAATAGGTCAAAGACAAAAGTACCGACTTTTATCATTCATGTGTTTGACACATCATTGTTTCTAAATAATATAGAACTAACTTACATTTCTTTTAATTACTTATATCGAGGAAAAAAAATAATGATTTTATAAAAGTAAAGGTGGTGTAAATTTCTAGTAAATTTGTGTTCTATAACATAGAGAAAATTAACCTAAGAAATACATCATAGCAACACAGTAATATGAACTAACCATCATAAATAAATATTAACAGTAATTACTCTATGTACATTTTTTATCAGAGAAGGAGGCAAAGCAGGAACACCGAGGTAATTATCAACTCCTATTATCATCCGCAATACCTGACAAATTCAACTATAACTTGTGATCTATTCCCACGCATTGCGTAATTTGTTAAGCAGATGATATGTTGATATCATTATATAAACGCGTACTAATATTGTGTCCAAAGGTAGCCGCCTCATCCACAAATGCATGTGTTCGATAGTCATCAGAGCAACGGTACACTCGTTGCATTCGCGATGATGGCGACCAACCACGCGCAGTGTAACAACGGCCGGGAATAAATTGCAATAGTATATTAATAGTTCGAACCGGTCCGATGATTGCACTTCCACTGAACACGTATTATTCAATTAGTCGCACGGGCCATACTTTATTAGCTACAAGATTTTGCTAGCGACATTGTCCGCGCGAAATAAATAAAACTGATGATAAATAAAGCCTATATTACTCAGTGGTAACGTAGCTTTCTAATGGCAAATGATTTTTTAAAATCGGTCCAATAGTTTTTAAATTTATTAGTTACAAATGAAAATACAATTCTTTCCTCCTTACAATATTATTATAGTATAGAAGTAATAGTAGGTCTCGTATGTCAGTTATTATTTGATAAACATTCATAAGATGCTTATTGTTGAAGGAAAATATACTTAAAAATACAGGAAGTCTCATCATCATCTCCTTATCCTACTCCCGTAGGGTCGGCGCAACAGGTTTTTGTC
>DVQG01000202.1:0-17457 GCA_018231605.1 Papilio ambrax
AAATGTAAACAATAAAATAAAAATTTCATAATTTCATGCGGATGAAGCCGCACGGGAACAGCTAGTAATCAATAAAGTGCGTCTATAGGGTTGTAGCTCAGTAAATCATAAGTTTGGCACACACAAATATTTTTATACTAATCGTACTAAATTAAGTGAGTTTTACGTTTTCTTGTAATTAACTACTCCTTAGGCACATTTGCATTAAATGACCTATGTATGACATAATCTAATGCAATTAAGCATGACAAATTTAATTATAATGTTTTATAATTAAATTGATTCATTACTTTGTTAATTAATAATTTGTTTTTATGAGGCAAGACGTCCAATTGCTTACGTCTGTTGAACGTAAGACGTTGAATCTTCTATGGGCGGTTTCCGAACTACTTCTAATCATTCCATAATGCTTATTGTTCGATAAATCCCTAAAATGAGGCTCTAAGCTACTTGAGATAATGTTAAAATTAGTGGAAACTTCAGAAACCTAGCATTAGTCGTTACTCTAACAGTACAAACTATTAGAAAGAGTTAATATAATAAATATGAAAGATTTGGATTTTTGTTTGTATTCGATTTTCGTAAAAACTACTGGACCGATTTTAAAAATTCTTAAACTGTTAGAAAGGTAGTTTATCTGCGAGTTAAATAGGCTATATTTGTTTATTTCATGAGCACGAAGTCGGGAGTAACAGCTAGTTGAATATAAAGGTTGTTTAACAGGACACAATTGAGATACTTAAATGTAACTTTTTCACATTACTGAAATGGAGTGCTACGTTGATCGTATCCGTCTATTGTAAATGTACGATAGTAATAACACAGTGTAAATAAAATATTATGTATATGGTCGTGAGACTAGATACTGTTGAAACAATACGGGTCTTCAAATCTACACATCTCTTAATGTTATTATACAAAGACTTCACCACGCATCTATAAAAAAAATACTGAACAGATTTTCATACAGTTTCATCGTATGGGATAGTGCAGCTTCTGAATATCGTGTCAATATTTTTTAAACAGCCTCCAAAGACAGCATAATTATTGCCTATTGTTAAACCTAGTATGAGTTTATTCTGGAATATCTACACTAATATTATAAAGAGAAAAGATTTGTACTTTGTATGTATTAAAATAACTCAAAAACTGGGCCTATTTTAAAAATTCTTTCACCACTAAAAACTTATGTTATCAGTTTGTAACATAGGCTATCCTTTTCATTATTTTTTTATTACTTCACAGTGACGAAGTCGCGAGCAACAGCTAGTTGTATTTAAAAAGAAATAGATTTTGTATTGTCAACAGCGAAATTAAAAACGTATAGAAAAAAAATAAGATAAACAAAGGAGTGACATTTTAATTTTCTTACAGAAACAAATCTTTCATACCGGCATTCTAACGGGTTCCTGTTTACGGTAGATGCGGTGTTCTACAGAGGAAGGTCAAAGGATGTACGGAACCGAGAGGCGGAGGAGCGCGCGAACCGGCCCGTCAACGAGAGGTACCCGCACGCGGTGCTCTTCGGCGGAACTTGCGGCGGAACGATCATCGCCCCCAATTGGGTCCTCACGGCTGCACACTGGTATGTCCCCATTTTAAACTATATTAGGAAATGGAAGGTTCTTTGAGTGCCATCTTCTATCGAAATTTTGCCATTGATACTGCTACTCTAGAGAACAGAACAGTTTAGTTTTGTCACAATTATCTGAACGATCAGAGTGTTCAGATAAAACTGAACGTGTAAAGACAAGTTAAGTTATAAACTTGCTGGCTTTAAATTGATGAATTCAATTTAAATACGGCATAGTTATTTATTATTAAATGAAGGAAAATCCCACATCATTGAAAACATAAAATCGATTACAAGCTTTGTTATTATAATGTACAGTCAGCAAAAGTGTACGCGATCATTTTTGTACAGATTGTACAATTTCAACAGCATTCAATGGAAAGACTAAAGTTTAAAGAAATACAAACCAATTCCTAAACCCCAATAAGATTGGGATCAATAATTGGCCTCCACAGTCAGTTTGCGGTTAGTTGCCCGAATTGTGCTTATAATCGTTTGAGGTGAAGAAAAGAATGGAACTTTACATATTACCCTTATAAAACAAGTACAAATAGCACCTACATATTATAACGTACTTTCCGTAACACATTGCTTTTATCTGTGATTCATTTGCGGCTGTCACCTTCTTGTCTGTTCCTACAAAACTTCCTTATTTTCCATGCGTCATGATTTTATTGTATGCAAGCTGTCGCCCGCAAACTTCGTTAACACAAATTCGGACTACCCCTTACGCCATTTTGACTGCGCGGAATTAAAAAAGTAGTCTATAATATGCCATGTCAGCTACGCTTCAGTGATAGTCCCGTCCAAATCAGCCCAGCCGTTTCGGAGATTACCCGGAACAAATGCGCTTGTGGACAGACAGACAGACAAAAATTTGTTTAATGTGATTTTCGTTATCAGCATTGCAAATACATCATCGTCCCAAAATGTGGAGTTTTTCTTTTGTTATTACAAACAGACACTAAAATTTTATTGTATTTATAGATATAGAAGATTTACAATAGTATAAAAGTATTGTTATTAATTAACACACCTGCCACCTTAATTGCTCTATATTATCTGTTAACGAACATCTAATGAGACAATTAATACAACAGCGTGTAATCGATCAACTCGTCAAAACATTTGAAAACCTGTTTAATCCAGTTATGTTGCCAACAAGAGATTTATATAGTGACAATATGGTAACCCTAACGCACTCAACTTTATTCTTTTTATTTTTTAAATTAATCCGGTTTATGGATTGCGTCTAATACAGGTTTAAAACATAATCCCACTTCGATATTAATAGGTCTCAAGTTTGTGTAAATAACGATAAGCGTCGCTGACAAAGGTCAACATAAAACGAACAAAACATGTCAAGAGAAACAGAATGAACAAAGGATCGTTTTAACTAATAGCTTTATATCATATGTTTAAGAGAAAAAAGCTTTAGTTTTCCTTAAGTACATTTGTGTTTAGTTTAAAAGATAAGTTTGGTCACGATTGAAAAACCCAAGTTCAAATACGCTTATACAATTTAATTTGTTTTTCTATCGACCCGTGTCAGCGACGTCACAAGTATACATATTGCTATCTCAGTTTTTACAAAGCGAATGTAAGGGATGATATGATGTGTGTTTATACTCGTGCTTGGTCAATTCAACGTTTAGGGTGCAGTTTCATTAGTTAATAGCACCCGCATGCGTTAGGCGATATTCCTTTTTTCCTTAACACGCATTATACTTGTCAATTAGGTCCCTGCACGTTTTCAATATATTGACCTATAATTTTATTAGTCGTTATGACGTATGCGCCCATAAAGTGTAAACATGCGTTCTTTTCATTTTGTTGTGTTGACCGTATTTTTTATTTCAACGTATATTTTAGCCTGAACTGTAGATCTCGATGGAATTTGGCATAGATGTAGAACGTAGTCTGGAAGAATGCATAGGCTACTTACTTAAGTTTATTTAATTTTGCGCGGTAGGAGACGCGAGCGAAAGCTAGTTGTGGAAGAGGTTCACTATTTTCTGAAATATTACTATGCAGATGTAATATTATTGTAATACATATTTGAACTGATATTGAAGCGAGACAAAGAATATTTTTACTTCCCTGTCATCGTATTTGTTTCAAGGACCACTATTGTTTCTTGTAAACTTATTGGTATTCACAAGAAACAACATACGTCAATACTCTGGCAATACCTATGGTATTTCCTTATTATGATTATCATACGTCCGTTGTTCATTTTTTTCAAATCGTACTCTCAACATTATAAATGTAAACAAGGATAACTGTGTAAAATCTACATAGTAGGTAACCTAACTTGTCAGTAGTAAATAACAGTCTATATTAATAGTATTGAAACAGGTAAAATATAACTAATAGAATTATGTCTTTATTGTTAAAAATAGGTTATTGAGAGGACTTCCTCACGGGCTATTTAGTTTACAATGCCAATTGAATTGTGCGATCGACCGTAACCCGAAATTTGATAAAGAAACTTTAATAATGAGCATTGTAGGCTTTTAACAAGATCGAATAATAACTCGTAGTATTTAGATTTATGTCAAATGAAATCTCAATTATTTATGTTTTGTGTACTTCCGATCCAGGTTAGGTTAAGGGGTCTAGGTCGTCTAATAGACAAGATTCTACTCCAATCGAAATCAAGCAGCACGGTATAACGATGAGTCTTTCGATCTGGAAGTTTATGACGACGAACAGTTATTGTATTTTGTGTAACGTATTTCTTTGTGTTTGTTGTAGCACGCTGTTTACCGGCGGCAAGTATGTTCTAGCCGGCACAAACAACTCGGAGAACGGCAGCGGAGTGACGAGACGCGTCAAGAAACTGTACATACACCCGCGTTTTGCCGTCGGACCTTACTGGCTCAACGCGAGACGCTACGACATCAAACAGGTAAACTCAATATCATACTACGTGTCCATAGTCTATACTATTTCCTTTGGCATAGCGTCTGCTTTACAAAATGCAGTCGTGAGCGGACTGACGCTTAACCCTTAATAAACCTGATTTTTTTAGTAGTCACACTTTTGAAATTAGAGTCTAAGACATCATTTCAATAAAGCGTATAGCGACTTAATTCCGTTTATACAAAATTTAATATGAGAAGAAAAATCTTTTTTTCTGACATCCCTGTAGTTTAATCTTTATATGTCTTTTTCACCAGGTGGCCGCGAGATTCGACTACCTCCTAGCGGAATTGGAGGAACCTTTTGAGCTGGACGGTGTGAAGATAGCCGCTGCAGAACTGAATAACTTGAATTTATTACCTCCGAATATAAACGTTGGTTACGCTGGATATGGAGCCGAGCATCATGGGGTAAATATTATAGTTAATATCCATACAAACGAACCTTAAATTCACAAAAGATTAATTGTGAAATTCCAAGTCCGTACAACTTGTATACAAATTTAATGTAGTTCGAAGAAAAGATACCAATGAGCATTTTGACAGTGGAAACCCACGATCACGCATATTAATGTTACCAATTATCAGGAAACAATGCGCCACGAGATGCACGGCATGGATTTGACTCTTCTGGCTGAGGAGGAATGCTCCAAGTTAGAAGAATACGACTCTCAAGACATGATTTGTATCAGAGGACGCGCTCCCAGATACGACTCTGCTTGCAATGTAAGTTCCTCGAATTAAAATTGCTGTTTTACTATAAATCTTACTTTTTACTAATATTATAAATGCGAAAGTTTAAATGAATGGAGATTAGAGTTTGTAGCCTAAACTACTGAACGGATTTCGATGTTTATTATAGTCGTAGATAGTCTGGAAGGACACAAAAGCCAATACTTTTGTTTTTTTTATTCCACGCGGACGGAGCATGTTCATCAGTAAAACATTTGAAGAACTTCATATAATAAATGTTGATACAATATGAATATTTTATGTTGGGCTCTACAAAATATTACATTATTCTATATCTTTAGATATTTATTTCACAAAACAAAAGAGTAAATTGAATTGTAATAAATCAAATGTATTTTATTATAATGGATATTGCAATTTTCCACTTAATAAATTCAATTTGCTAAACATAACATAATAAATGGATCTGGGATGCAATAAAAATGCACTATTATAAGTTCTTGTGGATAATGGATAAATAACAAAGGCGCCAAATACACCTTTCTCTTTAGTCTCCACTGTCATTGTCTATGGACAGAAAAGAGAAAACAATCATATCATTCTAATATTATAAATGCAAAAGTTGAGATGAATGTTTGTTAGTATGTAGACTAAACAGTTTAAACAGATTTCGATGTTTGGTATAGATGTGGATAATCTGGAAGAACACGTAGGCTACTTTTCTTTTTTTGTGACTTACCAAAAGAAGGAGGTTCCTCCATTCGTCTGTTCGACTTTTTTTTACTTTTTTTTGGAGTCGCGGGCAAAAGCTAGTATATCTTTAATTTTCATTGTCTGTTTACAGGGTGACAGCGGCAGCGGTATTGTAGACGAGAATAATGTGCTGATCGGTATAGCGTCGTGGGTGGAGAACGACGCCCTGGAGTGCCGCAACGGCGCGATCGTCTACTGCTCCAAGGTGGCCGCAGCACGACCCTGGATACGCAAGATAACTGGCATCTAAATTAAGTTTAATAAACTCCGTACTAAATTGGGTGCCATCTTGTCAATAGTTAAAATTTTTGTTTATTTACGGATAATTAAGCAATTATCAAATCAAACTTAAACATAATGTTTTTAAAAGCCATCATTTTTCTTTACATTTTCTTAGTTTAAAGTAGTTTTCCTTTGGCCAAAAGTAGTCTTTATGAGTTACACAATAACACTTATTTTGCAATCTCTAAGAACTGTTTTAGTACGTGAGTAATGCAAAGATTTAGGTTAAGAAATGTATATAAAACGAAGTAAATATCTTACATTTAGATTATAGTTGTGGTTACACTTAATAAAAACTGACTGAAAAATTATTTTACTGAACGGCAAGTACACAAAGAATTTTAGCCTGAAATCGTTTTGTACCGAGTGCAAAGAAAGTTACGACTATTATTTTTTTATTATACATAGTTATTGTCGAGGAATTTAAGGTACATTGAGTTATTTTGTTTTGTTTTTAGACATTGCAATGCTGTATATTATGCTAGTCAGTTTCGACTCTGTTAATGTTTTGTTGAAATTTTAAGGTTATCTGTAACCTATAATAGGCCATTCAATAATTACGTTCGTCTTATAGTAAATATACTCTTGGGGAACAGGACTACCCAGTCCTTGATATTTTGAAAGACGAAAATAATTTTGAAATCAATTTGGTAACAAAATATTATGTAACGTTATAAAGTTGTTCGAGAAATCTTATTTTAAATCGCAAATACAACGTAAAGGCCCCTAGATAAACTAGACATTTTCAACCTGTATAGATATTTCTGTCAGGCATTTATAATATACTTAACTAATTACTAATCGTCGATGTAACAGTATGTAGTTGTTTTACTTTCATTTGTGTCCACTCTGTTAAAAACCCTAATCTTTGTCTTAAAAATATTTGTTTCGTCGAATAACACAACTGTTGACTAAAATGTTTTGTAATTTTTTGTAAAAAAAATAAAGAAATTTAAAATTTTTTTTATTAATTTATCAATATTTAATATAAGGGAGATTGATAACTAACTCTTTGATGTTTCCTACAAAATTTCACCTAATTTGATGAAGAAATTTGGTTTAGATGACGTGAATTTGGGTCAATTAGCATAGGTTAAAACGAAATAAAAACAAACCGCATGTTCCTGGAAATTTAATGACTTTAATAGAAGAATAACTAAATTAAAACAGCAAGATAGAAGAAAAAAAATTATTCATTATCAACATCTTTATCTGATTATATTTAAGCAAAAGACCAAAATTAATCAATGACCTAACAAAATATACAACAAAAGTCATTAAATAATTAAGTCCAACCGATCAGCCGGCGGTCGTTGGCGCGGTCGTTGGCGCGCCCGCCCGGCTCGGCCTCACTAAACCAACCAGTTACAAATACAACTTACAATTTTGAATATTGTGATTAAAAAGAAAAAAAGCTAAATAATTCTCTCCTACTTATATAATGTGTAATAATATAAAGTGTCGACTACTTATAAACGTATAACTATCCATATGCTTACATAGAATTTTCACACAGCGGAACGGAGGGCGGTACCAAAGTGAATTCTCCCAATTTGTTAAGGATGACCGATTTTCGTCCACGTCGCCGCGCACTATCGACATCGATACAAAGTTTATGCGATTAATGAAAGTAACATTAACCATGTCTTTATTCAAAGCCTTCAATCATTTTTTATATTTGTAACAATATGTACAAGGAATATCGATGTTTTGTTCAATTTACATGCCACATCGATGTCAAGATGCATAGATCATGCCCATTATACATTCCCAGTCGGCGATGACATCCGGAACACGAAAATAGCACACAGTGATTTAGTGTTCGAGAATTTATGCAAACAATTTTATTAATAAAGAATTATATACAAGTTAATCTATCATAAATTACACGATGCGTTTTCAACATATAATTTCCATTAGGTTTTTTAAATCGTGGAATCTGAGTGACAAAGAAATGCAAATTTAATATAGCAAAGACCAATAGTAAATTTAGTATCGATGTTCCGAATACGTCGGAGTATCGCTTGTGGACAGCCACAGAGCAGGCGGGCAGCCCGCGGCAGTGAGAGCCTACCTTAGCCTTACGCCGAATGACAAACATGAAAGCGACTTCCCAAAGCAAGTTACAGTGCTACCGTCCCGCAAACGGCCTGCCGGAGGCCGACCAGTGTCCGACCGAACACTACCTTACACAATTTGGACAAAACTTACGTTAGGGGAGCGTTTAATTTCTAAATATTAAAAACAACGCAAATTATTAAGTGGTTTAATATTTATAATATTAGATTTTCTAAATGTTTATTGTACGACATAACTCGTTAACTACTAAAGAGAAAGTAAAAGAGCAAACTATTAATTTACGACATATCTCGCTAAAATAAAAACTTAAATGTTAAAGTTATACAAAAGTATATCAAAAGTAAGTGTTTGTACAGACCGAAACTAAGTATTGTTTTGGTGAACCAGTATCGGTCGGACACGAGGGCACAGTTTGTCAGACTACCCGCAGCGGGGTGAGCAGAGCTAACATCCACTGTACAAGCATACTTGCTCCCCGTTGGAATCGTAACAATGTAGCTTTTTTTGGAGTTTTCATTTTTTTACAATATATAGGATTTGTTTTTCTATAATTAATTATATCTAATATTTACAATGGAGGTGAATGGACATATTCAAACTCTAAATATTATCTCCAAGTAAATTAAACCAGAAATTCCTACCCAAAACGAACATTATCTACAATTTTTTATAATATTAACGGAGATGAGGCGCATCAGTGCCCTTCGCAGTTGACCTTCAGAGCAACGTGTCAATACAAACACTTGAAATTTACAAAAAAATATAAGACTATTAATGGCCATTTCATTAGATAATCTACATAGCAATTATTGTACTGCAACAATACTAATATTATCTATTTAAATTCTCTTCAATTTGGTAATTAAGCCAATAAAATCGTCAAAACTAGTTAACTGCAGATAAATTTCAAGCAGCGTATTCAGTACTTATTCGCTCCATGGTCATTTTGCGGCGAGCGACCGATCGCCCGATCTCCTTCAAAAGCAAAACTCTCACAAACAAATCAACACATAGATCGAGTGTGCGTTTCTGTCTATCGCTAAACTATAAACTACGCAGAAAAATAGTCTCTGTTAGAACGTAAGATAAAACCCGGGCGCGTCCGATTTCGTCAGTCGTGTAATATGAAACGCAAAAAGAAACACATGCTCGATCTATATTTTATTTAGAGTAAATGGGTCGTAACGTGTGTTGGGGAGGGGAGGTGAGTCGGGGAGGGGACAGGGAGTGGGAGGGACAGGAAGAGGTGGGGAGGGGCTGGTTCAAATCTTGTGTATCTTCTGGGAGACGACGACGGGGTTGTTGCGGCGGATCTCCTGCGCGCCGAGCTCCCGGTAGTCGAAGGAGCAGTCGTGCTTGTCGCTGTACCGGTGCACCGCGCAGAACAGCCCGCCGCAGCGGCACTCGAAACCTGCGCACACACACAACACCCTTATACACACAAATCATACGCATCGATCACTCGTATATGTATTAATTATCGGATATTACGCAAATTGTAGAACAAAATATTGACGACTAGCGGTTGCTCGCGTCTTCGTCCGTGCGGAGTTAAAAAAATAATAAAAACAGCTTATGTTACTCATTGATGACGTAGCTATTTATTGGTGAAAAAATTTTTGAAATCGACCCAGTAGTTCTTGAGTTATTTCGACACACAAAAATACAAATCTTTCCTCTTTATAATATTAGTACATATGTCTTATCATACGCCGCATCCTTTGCTCGACACAATTGGACTCGTTTGGCAAACCGGCGGTACTGAATGTGTTAAGTTCATCGCACACAAAAACAACTCATAATAGATAACATAAATTCAAAACCCTATTTCATTTAACCCACTATAACTGGTCATAAAACCAAATAGTTCTATTTATACATTTATGTTTCCATTTACAATAGCGTTACAGGAACTTTGTTAAATCACGTGTAGATTTCAATTACCATATATATTTAGATTTAAATATTGACCGCACTAGTACAACCTCATTGCCCACGTGGATCACGGGGTGCAGGCACGGCCGACATGGCTACAATCACGTGTCACTGATAATACTTCGATGACGTAAAAGCAATCGACCACGATGCAATGAAACTCTAGCCTTTATTGTAATTAAAACATACAACCCACATCTAAATACTTGTTCAATAAAATACACAATAGTTAGTGTCTTATACAAGTCACTAGTTAGTGTTGAATTTTGGTATAAAAATCCACACAAAAACCGCAAAAGTTTTATACCTATGGCAATATTTGGTATGCATTTCTGTACTGCCTTTATTTGAGTTTGTAGTAATTGTAAGACAAATAGATAAAAGCTTGACTAAGGGCCTGTCCCACCACTGGCTGATAGAGGCTCAGAGATAGCTTAAAAGTGACGTTTGTTAGAGTCCCAAAATCCGGTGCTTCCATCACATATTTTATACGTTGGATCATCTAACAATTTACAAGAGTTGTGGGACAGGCCTTTAGTATTCTGCGTCTAAGATCGTAAGTCATGTTGATTGTGGATGTTTATATAAGCATTAAAGAGTTTATAAATATACATCTAACAGATATTGTATAATTTGCAGGCAACTTCTAACGTTATTCAATATAACCTTTTGAAGTGCACGCGATATCAATTCCTCAATATAAACACATTCATTGCGCAACTAATGCCCACATTAGAATAGCGTGATAAAGTTTAGACGTGTCATTAAGAAGATTATTTAATAGTAACATCATACTGATGTTACCCATTTCATACAAAATATCAGAAAAATCTAAGTCATAAGGCAGGTGAAAATTATATATTTCACATTTGCAAACTAGGATACATATGTCATTTATTTTATCATGACATCAATTACTTATCAAAATTTTAGGGTTGTCCACTCTATTCTTTCTTTAATCAATTAACAGCTCACGCACAGCGTTGACTAAACCTTCACACAACTGTTTATTCTCGCTTTGATTCCGATAAGCTTGTATGGAGGTGCGCACATTACTCGATTTTTAGTTGTGCAACTAAACAGTTGAATTGTCTGCGAACAATCGACAATCGCACAACAGTTTTTTAGTCAAAGGTGCACCCGCTCGTAAAGTAGAGAAACGGAACTATTACTTATGCCAATAATGGTATGACAGTTTACCTGTGAGTCCAACCTTCTTGCGGCAGACGGCGCACCTATTCTTTTTCTTCTTGTCCTTGCTGGGGTCCTTGTCGTCGGCGTCAGTGTCCGAAGCGCCGGTGCTCGCGCCACTCGTGCCCGCCCCGCTTTCCTCTTCTAACTTCTGAAATATACACAAACTCACTCTTAATCACAACATACAAAAATATAAAGAAGTAACAAAAATGACAAAGATAAAAAAAAATCAATAAACTCATAATATACGTAACAAATTATATTTGTTTGAAATATGTGACAAATACGGAAATTAAGGATAGTGAGAGATATCACGTTGTATAAAGGTTAAAACGAATCGATAACCCAATGAGTTAAACAATACGTTTAACGTAAAAGAAATGAATGTGTTTCTAATACTAAATAACACTCAATGTCCTGTTCCACTGCAATATTAAAACAATGACACTTCGCGACCAACCCTTTTTAGGTTCTTTTTCACACTGGTCAATGACGAACGTTCGTCCTTCTTATCGAATTTGACGGCTGAATGTTTAATCTTGTCTCGTATATCGTTTGCTTTGAGAGGTTCGACGAAATCATTCTGTATTTTGTCGGGAGTGGGTTCAGCTCTGGCTCGCAATGCATCTTTCTTGTCTTTCTCGTTGGCCCCGTCGGGGGTAGGCAGGGGGTCGTTGATCTCAACCCCGCGCCGCTTGCTCTGGAAGCTTTTAGACCGAGACACGCTCGTGTCGTCAGCTCCCGAGTTGTTATTACTAGATTTACTGTTACGACGCAGCGCTTTCTTTAATATCCTCTTCCCTTTCGACTCTTTCTTGCTGGGATCATTTTCCATTATTCAAGTTTCATTTTCTCAGTTTTGACATGTTGACTGCAATCAAAATATGTTTTAAACCAAACCATTCCTTGTGTACCGAACTATGAATTGATAAATCGATAAATACGTATTAAATGTTACCACATAATGTCCACAAACGGATTTGCCGTGTTATTCGACCGAGTTGCAACGGTAACTTACATATTTCATTTTTTATTTAGATTTTTATTGTAAAATTAATAGTTTTATATAAAGTACGAGTTTTTAAATTTTCTTCGATATATCAATAACGTCCACTTGACATATGTTTATTTTTAAATTACACGTCACAATGTCAAAATGAGAGCAAAGAGTTTTGTTAAAGTACTTTCATACAACAATTGCGCGTGTTGCATTTCATACAACTTCAGGTACACGGCTGCGCGTGTCACAATTCTTTGCTTCGCGTGACTTGTCTGCATTTCTCATTACTTTATATAATTGCACACAATAGTGCTAATTCATTATGGATAACAGACATTTTATATTTTCCATAGTAACAAAGTTTGTTCTTGTAATTAGCCGTAAGTAGTTGAATACTCACGGTTCGTGGAAACAATGTTTTGTAAAATCATGAAAATCATGGTATTACAGAGCATGGACGAACCACGAGAAGAGCAAATTTACATTTCCCTGAAAATAAAAACTAACAAGTTTATTTCATGAAACATAGTGGAATAAACTTCATTTCTACTTCCATGCAATTGACCAAAACTTACGTAAAATAATACTGTTAAATATTTTACATCACGTGGAAATTAAAACTAAATACTCCTTAATTTGCAATAACAAGCTAAAAAGAAAGCAATGCTAAATTGAATAACACAATAATTGCACAACATGCTCACGTATAACCTCGTTTTTGGGAAGTCGTTTAAAAAGTGCAATTGATAACACTCAAGACATAGTGGTATTGCAACACAGAGAAGTGACTCACGTGGGATAGCTATAGCAAGATAGCATTCGGGGCATTACTTATAAGGCTGCGAAGGCATAAATCAACAACCATTGTGAGACTTCAACCGAAATACGCTGACCATGGGACCATTGTAAGCTGTTTGTGCAATCAAACAACAATTTATGGTCAAAGTTATACCAAACTATTGCTCGCGACTTCGCCCGCGTGAATGAAAAAAAATATTGGCTATGTTACTCGCAGATAAATTACCGTTTTAATAGTGAAAGAATTGTTTAAATTGGCCTAGTAGTTTTTACGTAAATTGAATACATACAACAATCCCAAAACACAAATCTTTTTTTATAATAATATTAGTATAGATGAATCATCCAAAATCATCTAACCAATTTTTAAAGTAAAAACTTAAAAATATAGCAACAGTATTTGGTATAACAGAGATGTCCGAAGAATAGTGGTATCTGGCTCCCGAAAATTAGTAACCAAAGCAGACAGAAATACACTATAACTAGATACATTAAACTGTGTTATTTCACTACAAAAGGTAGCTTTATAAAATAGCGTAACAATCTACGAGGAACGTTCGTACTACTACACCATGCTATACAAGCGATATCTAAATTTCTAACATCAGTCTTGAATCTAGATACTTCAGATCTAGTATTTATATTAATTTTCATTGTTTTAAATGGGGCATATTTCGAGGCGTGTGTAAAACAACAATAATTCGCGGGACGTGCTACCTGCACGTGTAAAGTCACGAACAACATATATGTAGCTGACGTACGGAGAATGATGAAACTCGATAACTTGCCCATAGCCGTTTGTGTCAATTAATTGAAGAAATTATAACGGCCACGTGCAAATAAAATGTTATAGAGAAATAAAAGCACCAAAAACAATGGCAGAACAAACATTTTTAATATCACAAAAGCGTTAAAATATGCAACTAATTATTTAAAATACAAATTAAAATTTAAAAACATGCTCAATGTAACATTACGTGTTAAAAATCATTTTTAATGAAAACTAACGATTTTATTGACTGATGTTATACCATTATATTCACGGTGAACACGATCGTCTGAGTTACCAAGTTCCATCACGCAGTCAGTAAATATGCTAAATAATACTATACTGCTTTATAAATATTTTCGAACCACACTTTGTATCATTAATGAAGTGCAGATCAACTGACCTTTGGTAGAAATTTCTTGAATCCAGAATTATCTCCTTTAAAAACTCCAAATTTCTTTCCGAGATACGTGAGGGAACTTGGTAGGTGCATAACAAAGGTATAACGGCCTCACGTCTGTGTGTGTCTGCGGCTGTGCGGGCAGGCTGGGCACTGTGGGCGCGGCGGCCGCGAGCGGTGTGGGCGTAGGCGCGGGCGCTGGCGCTGGCGTGGGCGTGGGCACGAACGACGTCGCCACCGGGGACGGCGTACTCGCCGGCGGCTGCTGCTTCTTCTTTAATGCCTCCTGAAATCAATTTACATCAATCCATTACTATTCGACTATCCTTTTTAAAGTATGACAAAAATTCAACAACAAAAATTAATAACTGTAGTCACCACTTCATAACAAATTATTAACACGTCCCATGCCGCTAAATTTTTTACGTATGTAAGTATACTCGCCTGCGAGTTGGAGGCACTAAGTGTTTTTTGCTGAATAATTATATGGTCAAGATTTACGGAGCCTACTTTTCACTTTTAGTCTAAAAATGAAAAAAAGAACATTTAAAAACGTGAGTGGATAGTAAAATAATACATTTTTCATTGTTAACTTGTAGTTCCAACTATCACTAAAGCGTGCCTCTTTGTTAGAATTTTTTTAGTGAAACTTTATTATACAAACAAGTTAAAAGTATTGTAAGAACGATTCTTTAGTTTGTCGGACAAAAAACATTTATAAGAAAATTATTTCGGTGTTGGGTAGGTATATAAAAACTGGCCACGTCGCAGACCACTTTGTTCGCATACACTTGAAAAGCTACGAGAAAAACACAAGCCGATACAGGGCATTTGCCTCGTGGATCTATCGTACCTCTGATTGAATTGCGCAGAAAATTGTATTGCCAGATTTTGAGTATCAATTTATAAATAGATTTTAGAAACTACGATCAAGTTTACTCACTAAATGTGATACAGTAATGTTGTTACATCTATTCTGAACTGCAGATATTTTTTTTAAATTTTCATAGATTGGTAGTATTATAAGAGATATTTTTTGCGTAATATAAGGTTATCAATAATTGAAATCTAAAACAACACAAATTTTCCTATTTGGCATTATATTTATTTGCTAAAATTAGCAAATATTTATAAATCAAAACATAGAAAACCAGTTCTTTCCAGACAATCTCCACCGCTTTTCACCGCTTACTTGGTCATATACTTCACATTATTAATAGTATATATTAGATAGTATTACTCATTTTATAGTATTTGAGGTTGTGTTTAACATTGTGTAGTAATTAGTAATCCGTCGTGTATAACGAATAGTTTGAGCACAGCGTCATGGCATTGTTCCCGCCAGTCGCGGCTCCGGCAGTGACCTCCAAGTTGTGTACTTTTGTAATTAAATTATGCAACAACCTTAAAACCTCGCGAATTTGTTGTATAGTCGCACATTTATAATTTTATAAGGTCTCCTGCCGCGTATTAACTCAGCCCACTTCATTTTTAAAGATCTTTCAAAGAGAAATAGATTTCTATTTATTGCAAAGTTAGTAGTAGAAAGAGATTCGCAGAAGGGATGCATGTTACAATTCCTTTTGATACGTTTTCTTCAAGTCCTATCTATTAAAAACATTCTTAACACACAACAAATACAAGATAAATTTATATTTCTACATTAAATACTTGCGCTTCTTAATTAGCTTATTTCCCACGTTATGTGAACAGTCCGCAATACTTATATTTAAAAAACAGCTTAACTGCCCTGAACCTCCCTATTGGTAATAGTCTTGCAACTGAGTAATTCAATAGCAATATGGGTACCGCATTTTTAGCAACCGAGCCAACATGGATAGTACATACCTTGAAAAAAAAAACTTTACAAGTTTCGTGACACGTTGTCTGTAATGTTACTTAATTATTCCATGCATACCATTTAACACTGCAAGGGAAAAACTTTTAAGCCCACGCAAACAACCAATTGTTTAGGTCTAAGCCAAGCATCTATATAATTTTATTAGACTTTATTTCATTGTGATTATCAAATGGTTATACTGAACAGAAGTGCGAAAAGTGAGAAACAGAAAGAAAAATAAAATCCACTAAATTGATACTATTCATTATAGGAAAATATAATAACTTTTCGTTAGTAGAGACAAATCATTATTAGATTTGGATAACAGGAAGTTTCTTAGACCGGACTTCCTACATCTCATAAAGAATAACAAGTAATACTTGCTCGCCTCGTGGCTAGCGTGTACTTGTCTCTGTAAACACAAGACACTTATAAAGTCCTTATTTAACCAAAAGGCCCATAAGAATATAAGACATGGGGGACTTTGTATAAGTGAAATTTCTTCTAAGAATCCATATTAAATGGTCAAGTAAAATAGACTGAGAAAGGGATTCCTTAACAACTCAATTCACGAATACTGCTTATTAAAGATTTTCTAAAGTTCAGAATCTTCACGCACATCATCGCTCCAATTCAAAGTCAAATGTAAGTTACAGAAGGTCAACAAGCCCGAGCGTGTCTTGGAGAGTCATTAAATATTTCCACATAGCGCATTCAATGCACGAGCATTTTTTTTTTAAATAAAAATCAACGTAACGACCATACGTGTTCCTAGACGAAGGTTACCAACTACAATAATTATTATTTTAGCTTTGCCGCGATCAATCTCGAATACTAACATTTCGTAACATTATTTTACATTAATTAAGCATGTAGTTGTTATAACTATGGTGCAAATGCATTTACAAAGAAAATTACAACGAACAAAGTTTAGATATTTGGTCTAAAAATATAAAAAAATACCAGTCACCTTTAGATGTTCGATAAAAATTCAACAAACTCGTATCTACAGATCTGTATTCGCTCTACATAAATATCTCATTAGATGCAGCAAACAAGCTATGAATTTACTAATTATTATTCTATTGCTATTTATTTTTTTTAAACCATTGCTATTTTTTTTATTGTTGACTAAGGTCAATGAATCAAGAATGGATAAAGTTAAGAATGTGTACATTAGAGGAAGTTTGAAAGTAGCGCCAGTGGTGGAGAAATTG
>DVQG01000203.1:0-17446 GCA_018231605.1 Papilio ambrax
ACCGACTTCCCAAAAGACGGAGGTACTCAATTCGTCTGTATGTTTTTTTTTATTTTTTTTCACTAAACTTGAGATTTTGCACACTTGTGCTTCGCGAGACGATCAATTAAATTGTGACAGTTTAGAAATCTCATCCTATCTGATGAGGGCTAATTAAACATTACAATGAATTAGAATGCTTAAATTAAATGTACCTACTAACTCGGGGGTGAACAACATTTATGCACCAAAGTGCGATTTTTTAAAGAATTTAATGCGGTCATAGACATGCCATCGAATAATTTTGACTGGTACTATTACGTCAATTCTATGGTGCACCTACTTCATAATTTTGTCGTAGAGTTTTTATGATTATCGACGTGTCTAATGTATTATGTTGTGTGGCATTTAATGGCACGCGTGCCAGTAGTTCGCCACCCCTATATAGCTATTTAAAGTGTAAATAACAACTAAAAACGGTGTCGCAATAACATTGCGAAGGTTAATTATACAAAATATTAACTAAACCGGCGTTCTCTAATTAAACAATTCATTAGCACGTTGTGGCGCCAGCGTTCCGTGTGTTTGTTTATTTAGGCAATTGTACGATGTTAGAATAAATAAGAAATGTTTGTCATTAAATACGATCTGATAACGATATAAGTCGCAGTGCGTCCTTGCTGTGGACATACTCGACAAGTTTGCTTACTAATTGATTTTGTAAACAATTTATATCAATTATAGTCGGTACTACTCGTTATCGACATTTTTGTTTGTATTCCGTCTTAGGTTGAGATAATTGAATATAGCCTATAGCCATATGGAGTATGGTAACTATTAGTAGTTTTCCAAATTTCATGTGTGTGTATAAATATAAATTAAAAATAAAGACGTGTTTAAAACGTAAGTTGTCTGTTACATAATATATTTGCGCAAGATCGCCAATTAAGATAAAAGAAAATATTATATTTTTTATTTTAAAACCGACCATCCGAATCGACAGCTGCGGTTATAATTATTGAAGGTCCACAACAAAGGCGATTTAAATGAATAAATTTCACGTAATACACCGTAATACGTAAGAGCTGTAATTCTTTACGGCTTCTTTCTTACAATGACGAAATTAATTTCACAATAAATGACGTCATATCGAGACGATAATCCTCACGCTCTAATTAACTGACCACGTTTTCTTTTACACATAAACCCTTTTTCTACAAACAAATTTAATGAGTGTATTTCATGGGTTTTCTAAGTAGACTTTGGTATTACAAAAATTTTGTTGGTTACGAAAAGTATGACAATACTTCAGGTAACATGTATATAAACCCCCGAAATATCTTAGAGTTTTACTGGAGTAGTTACAATCGTTTTAATTATTGTATTGTACACTGTTCATTATTAATTCAAAAAATATTTCATAGTATTTTCAATAACCTTGCTGGACATAACCTCTAAGGGCAGTGTTATTAATCACTCGAACATTCTCATGAATATATAAAACACTTTCGAGGTCATCGGGATCAGGGAGGGGTCGTAGAAATTCAGACGCTTTAACGCACTGATGCGTTAAATTACATTTTCTAATTATCATAACGAAAGTAATAGTAATGTTTTATGTAAGATAATGAAAAGAAATTTTGAAAATAATTAAAATTATGAAATTTAGATTTTAGAGAAAGTGGTCGCAAAATTCCAAAGACCGAGTTTGCTTTTGTAACCATAATACTAACGAAGTGACTACACTATATCTGGAGATGTAAAATATTGGATCACAGTTTCGTTTCGCTACTTTTATATTCAACCTTCACTAAGGATATTTGATACGACCTTTTCCGAACAGACTGAGGCTGAAAATAGGACCTCTAAGCACACGTTGTATCGGCTCCAATGTCAATGGTAGCAACCTGCTCACCTTAACGACTTTTTTATCGACCTGTATCCAAGTTTATTTATAACATTTAATAGAAACTTATGGAATAGCTTTCATGACAACCTGCAACACAATCATTACATAAAAACACTGACAGTCGATAGAGTCATTGAAGTATACATGTTTAAAGTTTCTATTTAATTGAAGATGTCAATAAAATTGATCGATTGATGCCATGTTACTTTTCTATATGTTGACGTACGTTGAAAACAAAAACGTTTACAACGTAATGCACTTGTGTTGGCACGTCTGGAAGAAGAGGACTCTTGTTACCGATGTGCCAATTCATGTCTTAATAGTTAAACTTTTAGATAAAGCGTTGTAATTTTAGGCACAGTATTTTTCAGCCTATTCCGCGCTACTCCGTCTGTAGTCGCCGGTTGTTATCATAACTACGAGCTAATGGAGGAAATCGCGCGCGATAAAACGCTTAAAGGAAAACTCACAGCCGTCGAGAATTAATTACTTGTGCCGCTATTCGGGCTACTGTGTTACTGCGTCCATTGCTATAGAAAGTACCACGGCCATTGAAAATGTCTAAATTAATTAATTTATAACTTTACAGATCGAATTGATTTATTTCGGTGTTTTCTTTGTAACAGCAATTTATCGCTTAGTGTCTGCGAATCGATTAAAACTATAGTTATAGCGAATTCAGTTGAGTCGCAAAATAAGTTTACGATTAAAATTGTAGTTCAGATATTGGCCAATTTATGTAAAAAATGTTATAGTTCAATGTACACCAAAAGCGACAAATATCAGAAAACGAAGGCTTACTAGCTGTAACCTTACCTAAAAAGGAAATTTAAATTAGGTAAAAATCTAAATAGAAAATCTTTCGCGTCCATCGCTTGATATTTATTTTAATTGTTACGTTGCGTGTTATTTTAGCAGAACATTTAGGTTAATTGTTTTTATCGTCATCGTATCGCTGTATCGTCAATCTAGGTTTTAATTAAACCTCATTTCAGTTGTAAGTGCCTAAAGATATACTTTGTCCTATTTAACACTAGGCACTCGCAATAAAAAGCGTATTCGTGGGAAAACTGTAGGCCTTATTACAACAACACACGGTATAAGGAAACGGCAGATATGTCGAGTTGCGGCATGTCAGTCGGTCGACCGGGTTCCGCGTGTGCCCAATGCAAGACATTCTCAGAAAAGCATAGAAAGACGCAATAAAAACAAACCCGTCACATTTGCTAGAAAGCAGCGCATCCGAACGCATATAGGTTACGAGACTGAGGCCTCGGAGACCTTCGCGCTGGTTATCTTGTTTTGTGTCACCAGTTTATCAATACAGCAGAGTGTAACTTCCTTATGTAAACATTGAATGTTGGAACATCCTAATTCCGGGCTTTCAGTGTCAATCATTTATATATTTTATTGTGTAAACAAAGAGAAACCTTATAATCAAGGCTAAATTATTTAATCTACCTTCCTTTATAAGGGGTTGGGTTGTAGATTTTCGTTTTCCAATATAAACTGCTTGAAATCGCCCTTAAAAGCCAAATTATTCTAATTGTGTTGTAACAATATTGTTCCAATGTTGTAATTTTTTTAATTTTTGAATTTACTTTAAAATAAGTCGTTTCCGTAGTACATTCTTCACAATTAAATGTAGTTACACAAACAACGAGCATTAAACAAACCGCTTGAGTTATTTCAGCGATTAGTTTTTTTATCGCTATTTGATTAGATATACACACCTAAAGTGGAGGAAGTCATTAGCGGACGCCCACTCGCCACTAAACAAATAAGGATGATTTCCAAGTGTCGAGATAGCGCAAAATATTTGTTCTAGCGTTTTAACTCTTTGCGTTATTTGCTGAGGAAAGTTATTTCCAAACTTTTTCGTTTTAAAATGTTAGTGCTTTCGGTTAACCCTTACTGATATATTTCTTTTTCAACCCTTAAACCATCGATTTTATTATATATCATCATCTCACACGCTTGGTCTGCCGTGGACACTAGGGTTATCTGGACTACTTTGGGAATCACAACTATAAATGTAATAGTAGATATTCTGTCCGTTTTTTAGCCGGACGTTATTTCGTAACAGTTCTAAAACGAGTTTACATGCGTTTGACGGATCCGATCGAACTGGTGTCCAGATAACCAAATTTCTCAATGCCGGATCTCGGTACCTTTTACGTCTATCGTTAAAAGTTTGTCATTCTAAAAACTTAAAGCAAATTTGTCTCCAACGTTTGTGTGCAATTTGAATAAGCACATATATGTGCACACCAAATAACACTGTTTTGCTCTTGTTTTTTTTTTCTTACTTTACCAAAACTTTTCACTATCGTCCAAAAACTAAAAATAGAAAGTAGCAATATAAAGACTATTATACAATTTTATTATTCTCCTTGTTATGCAATCCCTTAAAAATTAATATAGCTCGTTTTAATCGTACATTACATTTTAAAATTTATTAATGTACTTGCCGCTGTGAAATATTTAGCCCAAACTTGTAACATTATGAAAAACATAAACAGCTGACAATTGAGACAAAAATAACCGTGTAAAAGACAGCGGTAAAATTCACATACTTTTTTTCAAACGAGGCTAATGTTCAGTTATGAAAATACACGCAAATTTAAGTGGGACACCGCACGATGCCGAAACACTACGCACAAACATGTTCTCGTATCTCGCACGTGGCTAGGCTTTGAAGAGGATTACAAAATTATCAGCTGTTGCGAACATGGAATTGTGTACTTTAACGTATTATATGCCTTATCCAATCTTCTTTTTAATTAGATCTAGTCTGTAACAAAATTCATTTTAATGCTAACTAATCGCAAAATCCGTCACAATTGTAAACGCTTTCTACAATAATTAGGTTGTGTCGTTTTAGTCTACGAACTAAATATACTATGACGATTAGTCTAAGATTTCACACCTGTTCCTTATCTTCACGAATTGATTTCCACGCACCGGTTGCGTAAAACTGCAATCTCCGGAGAAGTGGCCTGCTCGTCATTATAATAGTAATGTTACTACATAACACCGTTATTAGATCTTCGACACAGTTCGAATCATTAATGACTTCCCGTCTTATAAAATGCCCAGGAAACGGCTCCCGGTATACTAACGCTACACTGATGTATTGTCAGATTCATTAATTTGTTTAAAATATTAATATCCTTTTACGCTGCGATATTAATGGTTTACAAACGAGTTTTTGTATTACACATTAATTTTCTTGCTCGTTTAATACAATAAAGAAACATTTTAACGGAAGTAAACTTGTATATTTATGAAACATTGTCATCAACATTTATAGGTTTTGAATTAATTTTTGTAATAAATTCTTTGTTTTTTATAGTAAGATATACTTTATGCAATATACCTATGAAAAATTACTTATTTCTTTTGTTCTCGTATTTATATTGTCAACATTATTGAATTATCATGTAAATAACTGTAAAAATATTGTTTTTAGGCCTAATCGACTTGTAAATGTCCGATTTATCTATCTACATATCCGATCGTTGACCCGCCAAGCATGTTTGGTGAATTAAAGAAAATGTATGCCATTTCGTCTGGTAATGTATTTTGTTTGTGATAGAGTAATGGAAATCAGACGTGGATGCTTGAATACTAATTCACAATGTACTTGTATGTCGGATGAATTTGTGTGTATTTGTAATTAGAATCACGGCGCGTGGGAACAGCTCGCTTGCATAACGTGTCACTTACCATAATGCTCTATTGCGTTTGTAGGTCCCAACGAGACCGCACATATGTCACAATGCAACGGTAACTCCACATACGGTCATTGATCAAACAAGATTTTTACATTTCTAGGCTACAGCTTTTACAGCTTTATCTTTATTAAATCTAGCGTAAATTGAACTCGAGTACATTTTAAAGGGACTCTACGTATCACAGACATTAATTATAAGTTTGTCCCATGTTAGTAATACACGTGTAAACTGGTTTCCTCATCGATGGATAATATAACATAGCTACCGAGCTCGTATGTTCCATTATAATTAGCTATCGCAGATGGCCTCAAGCGATTGACCCCAATCCGTCCCTATTCGCCCACTACTTCTCGTCTAACGTTGTATTTTTATCCCTCCATGTTCCACACGCTCCTCTGCTTATTTGTTCTCCCGTTTTATATCGACTTTGATGTTACCCCGACCGATTGCCACCACTCGGCTGGACAAGCGGTCAATATTATGACTGACCTGAAACGACCCGCAAATAGCATGACTCTCTTTTTTTATTTAGGTAAAATGTGTAAACAACTGTAGCAAAATATTACTGTATTCATTGTATTATAATAAAGTAAGTAATTGTTGAAGGAAATTTGAATAAATAAGTGCAAATTTATAACAATTAATTATCATCATAATTATCTTACGTAATTTCTATTGCCTGCAAAATAACGCCAATTGATTATTTATCTATAGTACTTTTAGATATAATTATATATATATTTCAAGGATAAACATGTATTACTAAGCTTTCTTTTGTCATAAGTTACTTGTACTTCATGTTTATTGCTGTTTTCCATGAAATACGTGATTTCGCTTTGTATTAAATTCTATAAAATACGTATAATTGCCGTACACCTATTCTAGATTTGATTTATTCGATAAATATACTAAAATCTAGATTGTCATGTTTCAATGATCTAAGTCTGTAACAAGTGTTGAATTCTTTCTATCAAATTATAAACTAGTTCAGTCACATGGCCAACATTACTAGTCCACCTTGAAACTAGCTGCCGACTGCGACGCACGCGCACGCCGACTACTATATTGAATATCGCGTCCGCTACCAAAGTACTATCGTTCGTTTCGAAAGATCGCGCCTCCACGATGTTACGTCACCTCGGTTATGTTTACCAGATATTCATCCAATCGTTGTTTAGAAGCGGCCGGCCACGCCGCGCCGCTGACCCGCTTTCTGACATTTACGCGCGCCGTGAAGCGCCCTACAAAGTTCCTTGCTCTTTGATCATTAAAAACAACAGACTTTATGTAAAGTGTCATGTTTTTTATCTAGGGATATCTATCAGGTTGTTTGTTTTATTTTTTGCGTCGTTAGCGAGCGAATTAACATCTGGTTCTGAAGTACGTAGTAGCAAATTTAATTTGTTCGACGGCTAAGCCTGTCGCCATACGCTAATTCCCTCATTGTGCGCTTGATTTGCATGAGTCAGGCGTGACCCGGCAGGCCGCTTGGAATAGACGCGGAAGGAAAGCTGGCCCCAATGGAGCACTAGGAGGGACACACGTGCTCTCCTGATTGTTGTGTTAATAGTAGTCGAAGCCAGTTGAGACAAGATAGGGACGGACGTTCCAGGGTCAGGGCAATGATCGGGTGCCATCGTAAGATAAGAGGAAGTATGTACAAATAAAGGGGTGTTAGAGATTAATTAAGATTGACATAGACTTAGTTTTTCTGTGTTTTCTAAAATGTACCTAATTTAATAGCTTAATTGTAAACAAGTTCTAAAAATCGGTTTTCATTCCATTAACATTTGATACGACTTCTTCGTTATATAATTTTTCATTTAACGTTGTAACTATTGTGATTCTAATCTATGGATATACAAATGTTTACTGTATAACAATATAACGACGTGCAAGCAAGATGTTTATCATGTATTTGCTCGGCTGGAGCTATTTACCAATCGTCGATAATAAATTCAACGATGGAAAAATACTGAAACACGATGCTAATATATTCGATATATCGAACATATTGATCGATTTCTTTCATATCTCTCAAGATATGAGTAAAAAACTTTTTATTGTAAACAGATTTGTGATCAACAAACGTTTGCAAAAACAGTCTGACCTTCGAATAAACTAAAACACATTTGATTACGTAAATATATGTTGTACCCATATTGTGGTGTTTTTATATCTAACGATTGTAGGAACTCTATAAAAACATGTTAAACCTGTTCTAAACCATATTGTATAAATAGGTACTTTAATACTGGGATGAAATTATTCTATTGGTATAAACGCCATGTCTATAAATATTAATGAAACCGGTTCTGGTCTAAGTTAATAAGACTTTAAGACAATCATTTTAGGTTCTTTGTTAAAGTTGATTGATGGAATTATAAAGAGGATAGATTTGTTTATTTGGATTTTTGTATGTATCGAAGTATCTCAAAAACTACTGGACCGATTTCAAAAATTCTTTCACCATTGATAAGTTACGTTACCTGTGAGTGACATAAGCTATGCTTTTTTTATTATTTTTTAATTTTGCGCCAACGAAGTTGGGAGAAAAAGCTAGTTGTTAATAATTTAACTAGATCTTGTCTTTGTATAAGGGAATTAAAACGCATTTTAGTACCACTTCGCTTTTCCTAAAGGGATAGTTAATTTTTATAGTATTATGTATAAACGATATGTTGCGTATTTTGCATTACACAGTTCAAAACAAATTTGTTATAATATAAACATTACAGACGTCATATGTTGATATCTCGATAAGCCACTTTATCTGCAACTGACCTTAGCTTTCCTTTGCACCGAAAGTTATTGCAATTACGTTTGAAAACGACCTCTTTACATGTTTCGAGAATTTGTTATTGATTCATTATCTATTGTTAATGTTTACTACTGTTTTGTTACATTGTAGAAAGTAGAATCTTGTAATACGTAAATGTTTGTTTTTAAGATCAAAGTTTAAATCGTTTATTTTTTTCTAACTTATAAGAAAAATAAATCCACTTGTCTAGACTTTGATGTTTTTTGTTAATGTCTAGTTTATTATTATATTAGACTAAAATTAATCATATTTTTCCACTGTTTTGTCAAATCTTTTGCAGATTTTTCTTTGTTCATCATCAAAGTGCGGTGCGAAAATACGGTAACAGCATAACATTAAAACTGTGTCACGATTATTAATAGAATATATTACCAACTGCGTATACATTGTGCACAATACAATAACAAAAATATTAACGAGTTCATGTAGTAACAGCTATGTTTGAACACATGTTATGTTTGCACAGTAACGGTTGGTATCCACTGCCGATCAATCAGGACAAATGTTATTTGTTATATCTGTTTTTGTCAAAGTGGAGAATAAAGACGACAATATTTTTGAATTAGCGTATTTTAGTAGAAGCCCACGGTTGTTTTTCTACATTTAGTTTCGCAATCCGGTTCATTGTTTTATACAATAAAATTTTCCGAGCGTAAATTAAATCAACAAATTAGTTACGAAATAACTTCTTTGTATAATATTAGTATTTGTTTTTATTAATAATAGCAAAATTAATTTCTATAATAGGCACAGTTTTAAAACAATGGTAATTGTAAAATTAGACGATTACTATATTTACATCAAAGGTGATGCTTTCCTTTGTTTTGTAAGAAAGAATTATCATGCTAAGAGACTAATTTGGTATGCATAAGTGTAAACAAGCGTAAATTTAAATATGTTAAATAACGTTGGTGTGGGCTACATTTAAAGTACTAAGTATGACAATGATGTCATAAAAACAAAACACGTCAAGCTTAAGGAGTATTTGAATCGTAATCTTTTGATATTTTTAATTCAAAGCCCATGTTTTTACCGTCAAATATTTATCTTCAAATGTTGTGGTATCACTTCCAAGGAAATGATAAAATTAAACCCAATGTCATTAGTTCTCTAAAAATGTTGCTACGCGGATATCTATTTGTTTTATTATTTATCTATAGATACGAAGTATGTTTGCGATTATCTGAATCGTTGGATGAAATCCCAAGGTGATGTATTGTCCTTTATGATGACGTGACTGCTCTGATTCATATACAACTTTGTTCGTGTAATGAATTTTATGTACGGTTTTATGTTTAGACCCTTCAAATTGCCATCTTGACGGTTCATACATGTATTCCAAACTATTCTGCTTATAATAAAAGGACAATTTAAATAGTATGCAATGATCAGGATCTCAGTTTAGCGCAACTATCATTAAACAAGTCGACTGGTTTTATCATACGCCCTTGCGCTCATTATATCATCGCCCTCTATATTTGGTGCGCGGCTGCGAAAAAAGTTCAGTGCACTCTCGATGAGGACAATGCACTGTTTTCAATCACTTTCCTACCAAACGCAATAAAAGGCTCGCCTCTATTCAATCTGCGATGTCGTCTCACATCTTATCATATCTCTAACATCATTCCCATATTTTCTAACCTTATCAGACTTACCTACTAACATGCAAACGTTGGCAAACTTGATAAAGGTTTTAATTTACGACGTTTTATTTCACAAGTGTAATGTTTCATCTCTATCTTCCTGTTTGTACAAGGTTCTTTAACTTAGTTGTTTCGCGTATTTTAATAATTTTAACCGTAAAATAATTGCGATCGCTTTGTTGATTGTTCCAGTCTTTATTAATTTTCCAACAAGAGCATTGGCGTCGTTGATATATCGCGATTGGAGTAATTCAGTCCGCGCCAGTCGGATCTGGAATTGCTTTGATTGAAGGTCGTAGCTCCCACGCTTAAATAATCTCCTCAATCTTATTTTTACCATCCTCTAATTATAGCGTTAAATATTTAGCTCAGACGCTCTTAGATTTATCTCAATGTTTGTCATATCTAAATTAGTTATTTAAATTGAGTAATTCTATGTGCATGTTTCCGCGACATCATTAAGCAATAAAATATGTAACTAATATTAATAAATGCGTAATACATAATACCAGCATCATTGTTGGTAGGTTAATTGGTTATTAACAACAGTAAATTATTTATCTTTTTCTATATATGTAAGTTCAATCGCTATCCGCATTCTTTCTTATCATTATTTCCTAATCAGATTTCTATCTTTATAACGGACTATTTTCAGACCTTCATAATCTCTCGTAAGTGAGTAAATTTTATTGGTTTCACAAACCTTTCCATTGGCTTTATTGCGTAATTGATTTCTCCTTTGTTATGTTTATTTTTGTCTTACGACGTGTCCTCTTTATTAAGAGCGAAAATAGAATTTAATGAAGTTTAATTGTCGACAATGAGTCGTCTTAGCAAACAAACACTTGTTCTGCCGCTCGTACGTTCTCGAAATTTGTTTAAAGATATTCATCTTGTTCATGTTGCAAGTTACAGATGTCAAGAACTTATCAGTGTTACTAACTGTGTAAAGAAACAGATATTCATATTCTTTATGATAATATTTAATATGGCAACATTAGAGTCACGATTTCATTTCTACAAATTTATTAGGTAGGTATACATTATTTGCTAATTTACATAAGGATGGCGCCTACACGATTTTTAAGTACACATGACATATTGCTTTAAATATCTAAGACGACGGAGTCTTAAAATATATATTTTCGTTAATTCAAATATTGACTATTATAATTTTATTTTAAGTTATAGATTTTTATATTATGGTCCATCATTAACGCGAATGCTTGTTGCTTGTGTGAATCAAGCATTTCCTTGAATAAAATGAAATTTATACTATAGCCTGTAGAGATATTCGTTTTGCAATTGTCGAGGATGAAGAAAACAAGAGGTTTGTTATTAGCGATATGTTGTAGCGGTGTAGAGTTCAGGGTGCACGGGCGAGCCGCGTGGCGCGCTGTGACGTGTGCGCCGCCATTTTAAATAGGGCGCGCGCGCGATCAGACCATCAGTCGGGCGCAGGACGCACGCGCGCAACTCTCTCGCTGCCATACCTCGCTAGAGCTCTCCGCGCTCAGTCGCACTCGGTCCGTTGTCCGATACGCGCACGTTCACATTACGAAAATCAATTGCACTTCTGAAACATGATTGACGTCGTTCAATCCAAAGATGGCTGCCTTTACGAAATCACAAGAAAGGGCGCGAAAGATACCTGTTACGTGGTCGTGCCTAATCCAGAAGTAGGTTTACGTTATTTAACTTCAGTGTTAATTTTTTTACTATAAAATGTTGTGGTAAATTTTAGTCCTCTAATTCTCACGTTTGTATGTTTGCTATTGTGAATTATTTGTGTTATTCTAACTGTAATAGGAATGTATTTTTAGCATCTCGCGTATTATTTTTGAACTTTAAGATCTGTTTACCGGCGAAGCGTTTCAAAACCGGTTTGAACGTTCGGATCTGGCGTCGAAACACGGACGAGGAGTATCAACATATTTTTATAATTTGAACGGCGCTAACGGATGATTTTTTTGTTCTTTCAGGATCTGGTTAAGAGCCACTTGATGTTCGCGGTGCGCGAGGAAGTGGAAGTGTTGAAAGAGCGCATCGCGGAACTGATGGAGAGGATCAACCAGCTCGAGGTGGAAAACACGTACCTGCGAGCGCACGCCAGCCAGGACACGCTGGCGCAGCTGCCGGCCGCAGGCGCCAAGCCGCCGCCGCAGCCGCAAGGCCCGCAACCGCCGGTCTCGTAGACGTCGAGCCCACGCCCGCGCCGAGCCGCACCGCGGCCGTGCTGTGTCATGTCGTAGGCTAGCAGCAGGGGGCCGCGCCCGCCGCGCACGTAGCGCACGTCGCGCACGTCGCGCACGTCGCGCACGTCGCGCCCGTTGCGCCCGCCGCGCCCGCCGCTAGCCCGAGCCGCGCGCTCGCTCACATTACCATGCTTGGACTCATAGAAATATATTTTTCTGTTATTTAATCTTTAGGGTGCAGAACTTTGTGCTAACTGCCATGCTTTTGCTATGCAACTCGGCGACGAGCCTTTTAGTGTTTCGATGTATAACGTCTATATTTTTTATTCGGTTTAAAGTTAGATATCGCTATTCGCGTAATGTATTCCATTTAAGATATCCGTAAGGTCGTGTGTTAATAATGTAATGTAATGAAATAGTCGATTTTTCCTATGCATACTGAACAATGACTGTTATTTATTTACTATACATTTTTTTTTGTAATAATTTTAAGTTATTTATCCGAGTTGTACCGTGCTAACAATAAATTCGCAAGCGTTTGTTCCTCGTCAGCCCGATTATAATGATCTGTCGATAGTAGTCTGATTGTATCGTGTCGTGTGCACTTTGTGGGGTTTCCTTTAGTTTGTAATTTTTACTGTAATGATGACAAATACTGTAAGGCAGGCATAGGAGGCATAGGAGTTGCCTTTGATGTTCGTAGATTTATACGTTGAGAGACGTTAAGGTTAGAACTCGTAGTCGCGAGAGTCGCCTCTTGCGTTAGCTGGCTTAGTACACGCTGAAAAAAAAAATTTGTATTCCAGGCCGATGTATCGCAGATAGAGAGGAGTTATAGCGTTTTAATGTATTTTTTTTTAATGATTAATAAATTGTTTGTATATAGTACAAGTTGTAATAGAATTGTGAGAGGTAGGATGTAAATACGGGAGTACGCGATGATGAAGTGACGACGTGTTGTGACAGTTGGATTGCAGTTATCAGATGAAGAGATATATCTAGATGAAACTATAAGTATATTTGCTGTATTTTAACTCGCTTCATTGTTTATCGTTTAATAAATGAAAAGAACAAAGTGTGCGGTGAATGTATGTAGAGCTGTGCCGCCGCAAGCGCGGGTCGCAGTATTGCAACGCGGCCGCGCACGTGTACAGGCGTCGTTAGGTTCTCGTGATTATTGTCAACTTGCAGTAATCCAATCCTAAAAGCATTATTCTAGTTACTAGATATGAATAATATTATATGTGATTCTGAAAATTGTAAATATAATTGTAAACAGAGAATGTCCATGTAGCTTATGTTGACCAGAAAGGTTCCTCATACCCAATAAATGCAAAACTATTAAAACTGTGTTATTTTTGTTGACCCTTTAAATACCCTATCCTTATATAGATAAAAGGTAACAACACAATCGAACATTAAGATTTAACAAACTGTTCGTCTTTGTTAAAGCAGTATTCAGTCGCTTGCATTTCTTTTGTTAGATGATCACTTAAACACAGAAGCAGTCAAATACTTGACAAAGAGCAAACAATACAACAATCATCATTGAATAAAAAAGCGGGTTTTTAAATAATTGGCCACTTAAAATGTAAGAATCTTTAAAAGGCTTGGCAAAACCAAGATAATCTTTTAAAAATTTGTGATGTTAAGTACCAAAGATCTTTTTATTAAAACTTCCATTCACAACCTGTTCTGGGAATCGAGTGACGTTTGTGAAGACTCGGCGCAAGAAGCAGTCATTATTTGTAAAATGTTATATCAATTTGCGATCTTGCATATTAAGAGCATCATGAATAGTGTATCATGTTTACAACAAATTAACTAAACGATCGTTGGCACAATCCTTCTGATAGAATGTTGCGAATCATGTTCAGTAATATGATTTGTAAGTTCTGTTCTTATAATTTTTTTGGTCAATAAATAGTGTTTTATTTATTTTTATGTTAACATTTCAATAAAATAAACGATTTAACCAAAAGTCCTCTATACAAGGCAAGTAACACCGACGAATAAGACGGAGCCTGTCTTACCTGCAAATGACGCTGCAACAAATCTTGGTAATTGGTAACGTAAGGGAAATAAGTCAAATTACTTCCTTTTTGTTATATTTTTACCTAATTCGAAAGCTTAGAAATTATTACGAGTATAGGTAGTGTTAATGTGCTGTTATTGCATTTCACATTATTTATACATTAGTGCTCAAATTATATAGCACATTCGTCACTGCTATTCTAATATGATGCTTTTTAAATTGACCACTTCGTCGAATCGTTTATAACGAAATGTACCTTTACATATGAATGCAACAAACGTGCACATTAATAATTGCAATTGCAGTAAACATTAAATGAGCTAATAATCAAAGTTTTGCCTGCCACAATAGTTAGAAAGAGAAAGAAATTCATTTTAAAAAGCAGCTTTTCAACATATATTATTTAGTAAAAATAATAGATTTAGCATTTTCAAATCAGCGCCATCTACTTTTCATATTTTTAAATCGCAGTTTTTGTTTTCTCTTAAACACTAGATGTCACACTTTTCAGTTTAAATTTAAAAGTGTTTAATACGGAGAGTGGGATCACAAAATAATACTTGATTATACTTTGCTGTATTATATTTGAACATTCACATACAAATCGACTTACTGACATTTCAGAACACAATGCCACCGACATTTAAAAAAGTAGTTACTACATCTATTGATTATAGCTTAAACAAAAAGTAAGACATGGAAATGGTACTGCTACTCCCTACTAGATGGCACTGTACAATAAAAACCATCTTTGAAAAAATTAAAATATTTTGTTTTAGTTTGAAATTATCTTCCAAGAAAAAAGGCATGATATTTATGAATATCAATTATTAATTCAGTAAGTTGGAAATAAAGTGTTTTTTGGCTTAAATGACGTTTGACCAGCGTTGACATTGACTTGAAGGTTTTTAAAACTTTAAATTGGCAACTGTCAACGTCAAAGACGTTGGTCGCTTGACGTCAAATGAAACAAATATAATTTGTTTTCATTTTCAAATTATCCTCTTTTCATGAAAACATGGATAATATGTCCTTAAAAGAAATTCAAACAAAGCTGCTACAATGGGAAACGTCTGATAATCCCTTAGCATCTTTAACTTCCAATCAAAGAGAAGCAATTCTTGACTTAGAATCGCTGTTACTTGGAATAACTCCTGAGTATGAACAAGTTAGTATATGGAAGTCATGTCCTGAAGTAATTTACTATAAGACCTATTAAGTTTGCATATGTTGCATGCCAAATTTAACATACTTACCTATTTTCTAGGTGCTATAATTAAACTGCATCACTATAATCTTTTTATTGACTTTTTAGCAGGCGAAAACAGAGATTTGTAGTGAACTTGAAGAAGGTACAACAATGCCAGAGATAGAAAACACATTCGAATTCTTAGACTGGTATGAACAGTTGAATGAAACCAGTGTTAAAGCAGATGATGTTCCATATGAAGCATATTATAAACAATTGGAAGACAGGAGGAATGAATGTATCTCTTTAACTGATCAGGTACAAATCCTTACATTTAACTACATGGATGGAATGTAAAATGGACAAACGTTTTTGCTAATGTATTCTATTTAATTTTTATTTACAGATAAAAGCAACAATGACAGATCTGAACAAGCTATCAGAGGAATATAATTTGGTGTCAAACAAAACTAATGCTCTTCACTCCATGAGTGAACAATTGCTGGCCGATCAGACCAAGCTCTCTGATATTGGTGAGTTATTGAAAAAAAATTAGAAATGATGATAATAGTAGAAAATCATTAAAGAAGTAACTACATTAAATAACTCAGTTGGATTTTAGATTAAAAAAAAATTACATGTTTCATTCATTTATCACTTTCATGTTTATTTTGGGTATTATTTTTATTTGTTTGCCTTTAATTCGCAGGAGATAATATCAAACAGAAATTGCACTATTTTACGCAAGTTGAACATTTGTCACAGAGGTTGAACAGTCCAACAATGTCAGTGAACAGTGAAGCTTTCTTTAAGGTTTTAGCTAAGATCGATGAATGTTTGGATTATATGAGATCACATGTAAGTAATCTTTTATTTACCTTATAGATATAAGTTATTAGTGTATCTACTAATGCTAGAAACAGGATGAATTTTTTTTGTATGTTTGTAAAAAACTTTGATTGACTTTAAAAATGTTTCCATTAGTAGTTTTTGCCCACAGCTTTATCTTAGCAGCACATTTCCATTGTCACAGGTAGCCTATGTATTCTATCTGATTGTTCTATATCTATTCCAAATCAAATGTTCAGAATATCTCTCTGCAAGAATCTAATAAGAAAAAATCTTCAATTCCAGAACAACTTTAAAGAATCACATACATATCTCGTGAAATACAGACATCTACAAAACCGTGGGATTTCCTTGATCCGATCATATATAATTCAAGTTCTCAACCAGGCAACAGAGCAAGTCCTTATTACTGAAGAAGACTCAAATGATCAGGAGACAATGGACACTGCATATGCAGTTTACTTCGGGAAGTTTCAAGCTGTTGCTCCCAAGTTGAGGATGGTTATTGATGAGATTGAAAAGAGAGCCGAAAATAATGAAGAGTAAGTATTTTTTGATAGTATTCTAAGGATATTATTGGTTTAGTATTGACCAAATTTATGTTAAAGATTGATAGTATTGAAATTGCATCCCAGTTCTAGTGTGTCGTTGACCAAAATTTGAAATACAAAATATGTAATTGTTACTGGAAATGTGTGATTTTGCGTCGTCGTTACAAAATGTTTAAACGATAGCTTTCAAGGTGGAACACAGCCAGTTTCCCTGAATGTACATGTTTGTGTGGAGTGTTGTGGCACATTGTGGTACGTGGTCAGGTACGCGTCGCTGCTGGGGGAGGCGCAGCGCGAGTACCTGGCGCGGCGCGGCGGGGGCGCGGGGCGGGCGGCGGGCGCGGCGCTGCGTGCGGCGGGCCGCGAGCACTGCGCCGCGCTGCGCGCCGCCTGCTCGCTGCTGGCGCTGGCTTGCCGCGACGAGTGGGCGCTATACTCCAACCTGTTCAGCCAGCCCTCGCCTGCCTTGCAGTAACATTCAATACATTTATATACTAGCCTAATTTTAGTCCCTTTCCCTTTCTACCCTTTTCTTAAA
>DVQG01000204.1:0-17440 GCA_018231605.1 Papilio ambrax
TCAATGTAACGATTCTTCAGAACAATAAATGCTGATACCTTTAATTAATTTGTAAATTCAATTTCTTTTACATTCTTGCGTATAATTTGAAATACTGCTGCCAAAATAACCATAATATACGTAATTGAAAGTGATTTTGTAAAGTAAAGTATAGTTACAAAATTCATAAACTCCGAATTAGTGGAATTAATTATCGATAACAGAAAAAATAGTTACATCGTGCAAAAATCAAAGATGCATTTAATGAGACATAGCCTTGAAACTTTCAAAAGTTAAATCGATTTCATGAAGTTGATGTCTAATTAAAAATCGATTAATTTAATTACATCATGTCTCTTAAACCAATAATAAGAGCTCGTTAAATTTTCATAATTCAATTTTAAAATCAGCTTCATTGAAAATCACTACATCAAGGTTAACGAAAAAAAGGCCCCACGACGGCCGTAATCATCTTTATTCCTATAATTTTGGTAACTATATAATTACAAAATGCAATTAGATTGACGTATAGTACTTCTGATAATCTGACATCCGACAATCATTTGTTTATTTGTGTCAATTATGACATTGTTATAACAATAATCCGAGCCGTATTATTATCAAAACCTATATTAAAAAGGGTATTGAACTCTACCCTTTTTGAATTACTCTACTCTAACTAAATTAAATTAAATAATTATTCTACTTAGCTGTTTTCTTTAGTATTACAGTTTGTTGTCACATTAAACCAAATTATGAAAGAGTCTTAGTTCTCACTAATATTATAAACTCGAAAGCTAAAACCGCTGAACGGATTTCGATGAAATTTGTCATTGATGTAGAGTATAATATAGAAGAGGATATAGGCTGATTACTTTTTTTTATTTCAACTCCACACATACTAAATAAACACAATAGAAACGAGAGTGTCAAAGGAACATTCCCAAATCCCTTTGTTTTATGATTCTGTTGAAAATTCACCAAACTGAAGTTGATATCGAGAATATAGATATATGAAATGGTTTAAAAGTGATAATAAACACTTAAGGTGGTGTTAACTTAATCGTAACTTAGTTACCTCGTCGTTTGCATTGAATGGTTGACAGTGAAATCGTTGGAGGTTTCACTTCGAACGCTCGTCTCAATGAAACGTTTTACTGTAAAGTATAATTTAAGTTTTATCAGCACCTCTCTATTTGATTGTACCTATCTTACTTCATATTATAAATGCGAAAGTTTAGATGGATGGATGGATGGATGTTTGTTGCCTAAACGGCTGAACGGATTTAGATAACATTTGGCATAGATGTAGAACGCTGTCTGGAAGAATACATAGGCTACTTACTTTCTTTTTTTTTAATTCCACGCGAACGGAGTCGCGGGAGAAAGCTAGTATACAGGATATTACCACACTTTGTAAGTGCTTTGCGGTTGTAAGTCTTCCAGACGTAAGATAATATTGTTGAGTAGCGTATCGAAATCCCCTTAAGAATCACTGACTTTCTTTTGAAAAGCAAAAAAATAAAGGAAACAGCATAATTGTGTAGATACCATATTTGCATCAATAAATTCGTTAGAAATTCTATTAAAAAAAGTCCTTATAATAATAATAATACCAATCATTTAATTCAGATATCAAAGATCCATAAGGTGTTAGTGTAAACTTACAAACTAGTGTTAGTAGAAAATTAACATAATTAATATAAATTACAACAAACTCACAATTGATTACACTAGCCTACATGTAAGTGTATCCAACGAGCCAGCATCGCCTAGTCCCATCTGTCCATCAGCGCAATAAATGATGAAGCTGTATAATTTTGTAAAATGCTTTACTCCATGTCAATGTACACGAGGTGGCGTACTAAACTTGACAATTGATATAGTACTTGTCAGAGAAAGTACCAGTGAAAAAAATGTTGTTCTATATGTCTAGTGTATATATTTTATGTGTTTGAGCATATGAGTGGAGTGTACGAATGTGTGTGCAGCACCCGGTGTACTGCCTGTCGGTGGTGGGCAGCCAGAACGCGCACAACCTGATCTCGGTGTCGACGGACGGGCGCATGTGCTCGTGGTCGCTGGACATGCTGTCGCAGCCGCAGGAGACGCTGGAGCTGCACCACCGCCAGAGCAAGGCCGTGGCCGTCAGCGCCATGGCCTTCCCGCACGCCGACGTCAACAACTTCGTGCTCGGCAGCGAGGACGGCAACATTTACACCGGTATGCCTCCCATTCTGTCATATCCCACGCCAAATGTCCTTATCGATACTAATATTTTAAAGAGGAAATGTTTGTATTTTTGTTTTTTTCATATATCTTCACATAACTCAAAAACTATTACCGATTAAAAAAAAATCCATTATTATAAAGCTATGTTATTAATAAGTAACATAAACTATTATTTTCTAACTGGTGCTCGCGACTTCGGTCGCCTGAAATTAAACATAGCCTTAAGTTAATTAAAATCGTCCTATTATATTTTGAGTTATTTTAATACAAAAATACAAATCTTTCATCTTTGTAATTATTTTTAATTATATGCGGGGAATAACTAAAATCATATAGTTAAGTCCAAGTGTGTTATTGACATAGTTGTAATATCGTCTTAAATCATGTTTAATTATATAGAAGAATTAACAAAAACCTATGAAGTATAGAAATAAAAGGATGTATTGTGCGGTGTGCGCAGGGTGCCGGCACGGGCAGCGCGCGGGCGTGGGCGAGTGCGTGGAGGCGCACGCGGGGCCCGTCACCGCCGTGGCGTGCCACGCCGCGCCCGGCGCGCTCGACCTCGCACATCTCTACCTCACCGCCTCCATGGACTGGAGCGTCAAGCTGTGGAGCCTCAAGGTGCACCCCCTCCCCTCCCCTCCCGCCACCACACGACTCGATTCCACCTACAGTCTGAAAAGCAGATTGTAACGGAGGAGACGCAAAGGAAGAAAGGAAGGGGACATATACTCTTTATATGCGTTTTCTCTTCCTTTGATTAGGGATAGGTACGCATCTGCAATTGCGGGATGTCTATGGGCAGCGGTCGCTTCGCCATTTTGGTGGATTCAGGTGATCGCTTGCTCGTTTGCCACCTATTATTATAAAAAAGGGGTAAAACCCAGTTTATGTGCTTCTCCACCATCGATTAAGGGTAGGCATCGCGGATCATCGATTGCGGATGTCTATGGGCAGCGTCTGGTGGCCGCTTGCCCGTTTGCGACCTTGTAATATAAGAACTTCCACGAACTGGCGTACAGCAACGAGCCGTGCCCGCAGGAGAACAAGGCGCTGTACTCGTTCGAGGACAGCGGCGACTACGTGTCGGACGTGCGCTGGTCGCCCGCGCACCCCGCGCTCTTCGCCGCCGCCGACGCCGCCGGCCGCCTCGACCTCTGGAACCTCAACAGGGACACAGAGGTACAACACCTACACGACTTCCAGCTATACAATATTATCAAATATTTCACTTTTCGCTATACAGTACAATCACGTCGTCTCATATAGCAGAATGACGTCACTTCTCACTATACAGTGGGATGACGTCATTTCTAACTAGAGTGCTCTATATGTTGTACTGTTTAATACTGAACTATGAAAATAACGCCACTGAAGAGGGTTTCATATCATGTTTCGTGTCACAGAAGTAAAATATGTAATTTCTATAAATACTAGTTTTTGCCAGCGATTCCGTATGTGTGGAATTTAAAAAAAAAAAAAAGTGAGTAGCCCTATGTATATTAGTATACTAGTATATTCTTCCTGGCTATATTCACATCTATGCCAAATTTCATCCAGATCCGTTCGGCCCTTTACAAACCCTAACAATCATCCATCCATCTATCCATTTATTTAAACTTTCGCATTTATAATATTAGTATGACATTTAGTGATGTTCGTAAGAGAGTGATGTAAGTGTGGTGTTTCAGGTGCCGATAGCGTCGGTGCAGTCGGAGGGCGGCGCGGCGTTCAACCGCGTGTCGTGGACGCCGGCCGGCACGCACGTCGTCGCGGGAGACGACGCCGGCAAGATCTGGGTCTACGAGCTCGCCGAGGTGACCCTACTTCCTACTTCTTTTTTGTACGCGGTCCTATTCCGCCCTCTCCTTCTACCAACATGTTGGGATTAGTGTCTTTGGTGCCCACTAAAGACTATACTAATGTATTTGGCCAAGAATTTACAAAATTCATTGAAAACGTGTCTGAACAATTATTTAACGTTAAAGGCAATATGTAATTTGCAGCAAGTGGCTCAGCCGCGGCACGACGAGTGGAGCAAGCTGATGCTGACGCTGCAGGAGCTGCGCCACAACCAGGCGGATGAGGAGTCGGAGCGGCTGGGGCTGGCGGCCAGCGGCCCGCCCTCGCTCACCAGCCTCACCTCGCTCGCCAGCAACCCCCTCAGGTACCACACCTCCCCCACTCCGGCCCTGGCGTTAACCTCGCATGTGTGCAGGTTGCATAAAAACGTTGGATATACTATGTACCACATCGGTATATGAACCCAGGACTTGTATATTAGGTCCTTAAACCCTAACCCACCGACGCACTCGTATTTTTTTTTACTAAAGTAGCAGAATTTTTAAATATACTGGTATTTCTTTTACCATTCCAATTAAGCTCTAAGCTTGTAGTTGGATATGTTTTACAAAAGTCAAATGGCGAGATTCGAACCCTCGACCACGGCATTGGAAATCCGTACCCCTCATCATTAAGCTATTGACGCTTAATTAACTATATACACTTAATGAATTAATTACAATCAAAAATCTTTTCGATTTCACTTTTTGGAATGTAACAGGATTAATATTTTATATATAAAATTTTTGTACATGTGTACTTTATTCCTCAGATAAGTGATATATGGAACATCAAGTGCGGATGAATGTTGAAACCTTCAGAGGACAGCGGACTGCGTACATCAATGAATTCTGATATCTCTGCTGAGAGTGTACCATATGTATGTATAAATATATGTATATAAATATACATATATATGTTTGTTGTGACTGATAGTGGAAAGTATAAGATATGTGTGAACTGTATAAATGGAAGTTAGAGTAAATATGGCAATATATCAATGGAATAATCATTACTAAAGTAGGAATACACATGCCAGTAGATGGCACACTAGCATTCAAACTACTGGCATGCCAGTACCTAATTCGATAAGATTTTGTTACAACTGCGGGTACTCAAATCTTGTTTCGTAGTATCTTGAACTGACTTCCAAATTATTCTATTTTACAGGCATGTGTATTCCCACCCTTATGCACTAAATACTTTTAGTTATATCCAATTTAACTCCACTGAAATCAATACTGCAAGCAACAAAAACCATTCAATTAAAATATTCATTTCAGTGGCATTGTATAAAATAAAGTATTTTTCTTATTTATTTTTAGATTAGAGAATGTTTGTAGAATGGAAATAAATGTTGGTGCAGCTAAATAAAGCAGGTCTTGAAACTTAATAATTTTTATAGTCATTTTTAACTCTATTATAATTCATTATTAAAAAAATAACTTAATAAACTTTTGTGCGACGGGACTTGATGTGAATAAAAAAGAAAGTATGCAATTCCAATTAGTCAGAATAATAAAACTAATTTAGTCATTGAAAAGTTGCAGAAACTAGATAGTAATAAAAACAGCTTAGTGGAAATTTCATATTCTTTCAAGGTAATGCAGATGTATAATTTTACTAGATCATTAAAATTAGTATTAGGTGTAAAGCTTACATTTGTTCTGTTCTGACATGACTGAACAATTTTTCCTACACATCTTCAGTTAAAACTGTGCATGCATAGGCAAAATTATAACTGTCAGTTGAAATAAAGTTAAATATTTACACATGCAGTTTTAGCTGAACAGTTCTACTGTTCAGTAAAAACTAAACATGTGTAGTTCTTAAAATATTAGATAACACCTTCTATGGTCCCCTTTATGTCCATGACAGAGTAATTCTTAACTACATTTTTTCATTCCTTCATTTTTAACATATTTTATTGAGATGTAATAATTTGTAATATTTTAAGAAATTACTGTTTGCTTACATTTATAGGAGCAATGTAATAAAAAGACATATATCATGTTACAATGTGCGTTTCTAATGAAACACATATAGCTGTTATAAGGCATAATAAAGATAATATCCTTGCTTGAATATGACACTTTTATTTTTTAAACCATATGTTGGCAAGAGTGAAACAATGAGATGTACAGATAGAATATATTTTCCCTTCTTATGCAACCTTAGGAGTAATATTAACTATCTGTACTTCCTCTCCTATGTTAAATCCACTCCTCATTCCATTCCCATATTCTTTTATCAAAAGTATCCATGATGACCCAGTAGCATATTGAATATTCTTTAGTAGATTTAAATTAAGTAATTTAAATTGAACAATTGTTTCTGGTCATTTATTCAGGAGCAAAAGGTATAGCAACTTTTCCTTTGGACAAGTTGACCTCCTCCCAGCATGCACAACACATTGTCTTCCTGTCCATGATGTCCGTGTACAGCTTCCCATCCAAGTGGTCCATCTCATGCTGAGCTATCCTCGCCGCCCAGTCTGTGTAGATCCTTTGTAACTGTTCACCATTCTCATCATAGCCTGAAGGTATACAAGTAATGTTATAAAATATCTCAATTTATATTAATGGAATATAATAGAAATACTAAATACATTATTTTAACTACAATAAAAACATTTTTGTGAAACATACCTGTAATCTGGACTTTTTTATATCTTGCAACTTCAGCAGTGAAAGATCTGACACTTTCACAGCCTTCTGGCTGTACCACTTTAATATAGTCAATCACTTTCAATGTAGGATTTACAAAAGTCTGTAATGAAAGAAATCTCTATTGAAGACATCAATTATAACTGAATCATGTATGATACAATAAAGTTTATAGAGTTACTTACTCACAGTCAACGGTACTATGGTTATACCCCTAAATTTAACAGTTTCTGCAGGAAATGATGACAATTGTTGTGCTGTTAGCCTCATTACAAATATTCTCATATTGACACTGATTTGCGGCGCCGACATACCAACACTACCATACTTGTTAGTAACATATTCCAGTGTTTTTATTACTTTTTGTACTTCACTAGTTTTTATTTTATCTATCGGTACCGGCTCTGATATTTTACGTAACCTAGGATCTCCAATTTGAACGACATGCTCGTATGGAGGAGATGTTTTACCACGACTAGGACTTAATCTGGCATACCAGTTTAATGTTTTCCTAATTACTCCCATTGTTTGACTTACTTCGTTCTATTAATGGTGAATTAGTAAAAAAATATATAATTACAAATACAAATATGATAACATTTGATAACAAAAATTCTTTTAGAATTCTGACATTGACATATTGATCAATTTGGACAACTTGATTCGTTGTTGCCAGATAATAAATGTGCCTCAGCGCTAAGGTCACTGTCATCGGTCACCTCGTCTATAACTCTATAACCTCACCGATTATTGAACTTTCCAAATTGTTCTTGTAAGGCGAAACCAATTGTTGTGGTTTTTTACAAACATTAAGAACTAACGAATCTGTAATGTTACAATATTAAGATCAAGATATCGTTTTCACGATGCGAGTGTTAGTTCAAGTGAATAAAGTTTTGAAAGTGTTGCCCAATTCTCAAACACATTGAAAACACTTGTTGCAGCTGGTCTAGTTTTGTGTTTGCAAAATTGTAATTTGTAATCACCGGCTTCTTGACACTTGTGAAAGAGAAATTTTATCCTTTGCACCCTACCAAATAATATTTCCAATAAGCAATACCTATACTGTAAGGCATATTTTTAAATACTTTTGCGCTTTGAAGTTAGACTTTGTGAAACTTGAAGAGCTTGAAGGTCGTATAACATTTAATGAATATTGATAAGGTTCAAGTTCAACGTAAGTATAACCTTAATAGTTATATAACAATCTAATTATTTAAATAACAAACATCTTGTATAAAATTATATGAATATGAAAGTTACATACGTTAATATGTAATGCACCGAACAATAGTCATAGTTATTTAAAGTGAAAAAAAAACCTGTGTATGTTAAAGAAACATAAAAAATCTTCAAAATTTGCTTACATAATTTACATGTTGGATATTCTTATCTCTTCTAATCTATCAGTGATTTTGATTGTATGCTTACTTTAACCAAGATTATTATATTCCAGATGTTTAAAATAGGTACTAATTTGACTAGGAACACTACAGTAATTTTCAAACGTCTAATGTCATCACAAGAACAGGAAGTGTTGTTTGAGACATTGAACAATGCTGGAGTAATCACACTCAACAGACCAAAGGCATTAAATTCATTGAACACCAACATGGTGGCAATGATGTTGCCTCAATTACAAGAATGGGAGAGGAGCAAAGGCTTGGTTATCATAAAAGGAGCAGGAGAAAAGGCATTCTGTGCCGGTGGAGATGTTAAATCTGCAATAGACAGGGTAGAAGGGCCAAAATTCTTCCATACAGAATATAATGTTAACTATTTGATAGGGAAATACAAGATTCCATACATAGCTTTTATGGATGGCATCACTATGGGTGGTGGTCTAGGTGTGTCTGTACATGGCAGGTACAGGATCGCTACGGAGAAAACATTAATAGCTATGCCTGAAACTAAGATAGGACTCTTCCCAGATGTAGGCGGCTCATACTTCTTGCCCCGGCTGCAAGTCAATTTAGGATTATATCTGGGCTTAACAGGTAAACAGTATTTAATATGAAAAGTTTACCTTTGCCTTATTTTCGCTTTTAATAACTAATTCTTCCAGCTCGAACATAACTTAATAAATCATCACAGAAGGTATGAAAGTTTTTTTTTTTCAGGTGATAGATTAAAAGCAAAGGATGTTGTTAAATCTGGAATAGCAACTCATTTTGTACCAAGCAGACGTTTGTTTGAACTGGAGAAGCTTCTGTCTCGCTGCAACAATGACTCTGAGATTCGCAATCTGCTCAACAAGTTCAACGAGCCTCCCGAAGAATTCTCATTAGCTCCTAATATTAAACACATCAATTACTGTTTTGCTGCATCCACTATTGAGGAAATCATTGAGAGGCTGCAAAAGGTGCAGAATGACTGGTCGGTTAAAACTTTAAAGGTTTGTATATTTTTAATCTTTTTTAAAATGTACTATTGCTTTGCAAAGCCACCAATGTTGCACTCTATTATGTTAAAACTGCATATGTTGCCTTAGTACAGACACTAGAGTAGAGATCACTTGGACAACTGATACACAAAATTGGACTACAAAGGGTGCCACAAGTTACAAATTGCCCAGTATCATGTATAAATTACACTTTCGAAATCGCGCCCCGAGTGCTGGCGGCGATAGAACCAGCACTATAAAAATAGTTTTGATTTGTATTTTTGGGCAGACCCTGAGTGAGATGTGCCCGGGCTCACTGAAGATAACCATGCGAGCGCTGCAGCGAGGTGCGCAGCTGGAGCTGGCGCAGTGTCTGCGCATGGAGTACCGCCTTGCCTGCCGCGCCACGGAGAACCATGACTTCCCAGAAGGTATGCATAGTGCCGGTGGTAGGGTAAGGAGCTGTGGGCCGAACGCCCAAGGCGCCTGTACGAGTCAATTAGTCTGGACGATTTCAGCGATAAAAGCGTGTCTTAAAGTTTGATATAATTTATCGTCATAATTTTATATTATCTCAGGTGTTCGAGCGCTCCTCATTGACAAGGACAACAACCCACAATGGAACCCAAAGACTCTGGATGACGTCACAGAAGACTATGTAGAGAGTTATTTCAAGAAGCTCCCAGAGGATTGTGAGCTCAAATACTTTGATGCCAAACTGTAATTCTTTACAATTACTTATTAATTGCACATTTCCTAATATATATAATTTTAAAGATGCAATATCCAAAAGAAAAGTTTTACTGGTTCGAAATAATTCCCGCATTAATTCTGTAACCGTGATGTAGGAAACTTAGTCTATTAATGAACAGTGGTTATTAAAATTGTTAAATAAATGATCATAGATTTAAGATAAATCAAATGATTTGCCGACTTAGAAAACATTTGCTATAAAATTCCTAATAATGACAATATTTACATAGAAATAATTGACTGAATACATTGTTCATTTCCATATTTATTCAAAAGGAATTATAATTTAAATATGACTGTGGCAGCTTTTTTAATCTATCTTTGTCATATAAATACATTATTAACTTTTATAGGAAAATGTAAACAAATTGATTTTCATAGTTTAAATGTATAGTATGTTCTTACAATATAAAATAACCAGCAACCATAACCACAATATTGTATTAGTGTTGAAGAAAATAAATACAATTAAGTAATAATGTACTACAATGTAAACTTTTTTTTATTAGGAATTTTTATTATTATGATTACGAATTATTAGATTTCTTAGTGTTTTACAATTTTTTGAAAGTGCAAATAAATCAATGAATAAAGATAGTTTGAAATCTCGATACTTTTATACATAAAATTTGGATTTAACATTTTTACTGTAATTTTAGGTATTGACTTAGTTTTCCTATTTTTATACAATTATTAGTGATAAGGAAAATGATATGTTGAAAAAATTATATTTTTGTAGACAAGTTTAGAAATGAATTTTTATTCCATGTGCTAGGCATCGGCTGTGTAATTAAAAAGTTTGTATCTAGTACAAAATGCATTTATTTTTCATATTTGTAATCCTTTTATATGAATATTCAACATGTTACGGTTATAAAATGGAATTGATAAAATTGTTAACTGCCATTTTTATTAAATAAATAAGACTTTGTATAATGTTTTTAATGGTTTTTATTTAAGTGATACCGTAGTTTGATATGGATCATCTTTAAGAAAATAGTGATGAGGATTTAAAAGATAAGATCCTAATGGATGGTCATCGTTAAAGTCAAAATTATATATTATACATTATATACTATATATATATATTATATATTATATACTATATAAATATTATATACTAGCTTTCGACCATGATTCCGTCTTTGTAGAATTAAAAATAAAAAGTGTAGAAGTAGCTGCCAGCTATAAACAGTGTCAAATTGTGTTTATTTGCAATTTCGCTTGATGGTTGCAGTTGGTCATGGTGAAGAGTTTATGAACTAATCAGATTACAGATATAAAGCAGACTACAGATGGGACAGGTCGTTTGGATAGTATTTGCAGTTCCAGCAGTGGGTCCTTTTTGGCGCCACAGTTGCCAGTTTGACAGATGTCATAAATATCGTACAGTATGTATATATAGATGTACATGATTCTTTTGGCACCCGGCAATGAGAAGAGACATTTAATGTCAGGGTAATAGTGACATAGCTTGTCAGTTGACTTAGCGTCAGTACGCATTTTGTGTGGCTTTTTAAGAGATTTTTTTAAGTGGGAGATATTCTTATCGCTGAGAAGAAGTAGGGGGGTCCAGTAATTATATTTGAAAATGTGAATCATCTTGTGTCTGTTGCAATCAGAATTTGTTACTATTTGTTAATCACGAAATTCCCTAACTATCAAGATGACGCATATTTTTAGATTTGTATTTTTAAAAAAATGTTATATACTAATTGACTTAAAAACATTTTGCTGAAAGTTGTTTTATTTCCTATTTCTAATTGCAGTGACCGACCCTTTATTGTAACGTGTTTTGTGCATCTGGAAGTATGGTCTTCTTGACGTGAAATTTCATATTTACTTACTGTGTGTATTCATTAATGTATCAAAAACTAACCACATAGTTGTACTGTGCGTTGATTATAAACAACAATAATTAAGATTTCTATTATTCTGTAGATGAGCGCTAAGTAAGACTATTTCTATTATGTTAAGACTATTCCTTCCCTAACTGTCTCAAGAGAGTGCATTGCTAAAAGTTTGCTACAAAGATTCTTTATCGAGCCTTTTAACCGACAGACTAAGTCTGGGGCATTTCCTAGTTACATTTTAAGGTAAAAGTATTTCCTTTACAATTTGCGTTTTCGTTTTTAAAAGGAAAGAATTTCCTTTTAATGCGGACATATTACCTTGCTGGTAACCCTAAATACTCAGAGGCGCCATCCTGTCAATGTCAAAAAAGTGCACGACATCCTTGTGGCATTTTAATTAATATTTTGCGGGATAATGAAAAGAAAAAATGAAAATGTAAAATAAAAATGAAATGTAAAATAAAAACTGTATAGAATATATTTCTTTTGCAACTTGTTAACACTAAATTAAAACTGTAGACCGCCTGTAACTAAAACTATATTGGCCTCTTACAAATATCACTTTCTGCATTTAGAAAAATTAAGTAAAATAGTTGACACTGACAAATAAATTAATAACTTAAATTATAAATGTTTTCGTAAATTTCAATGATTTTCTCCCTTTTACAAAATAATGGGTATTTTGATAACTAAAGATACAAGAAGAATTAGTTTTGTCAACACTATTGAAATAAATCCAGCATTATTGGTTGAAAAGTCAATAGAAGACCAAGATACTTTTGTGCAGGATAATTTAGAATCTGTAAGTTTAGTGATTTCAATTAATTTTATCTTTCTTAAGAAAGCTTCAATTACAGACGAAATTGTAACCTTTCAAGGCAGTTTATTCGATGGAACTGTTCTGATTGTAGTTGTTACGCTTTTTTCACTTAAGAAATATGTGTAAATCGTGTCTGAGTTTTTTACATTTTCATCGCGCAACATTTTCCTATTGTTTTCATGTCTTCCTCTTATTGAAACAAGGCATCTTAATTTCACAATCATAAACCGCTTATTCCTGAACCATTAAAGTAACAATTTACTGAGTAATCCTTCATTCTATAATATTAAATGTGTCTGTTGCGTCGTTGTTTTGCAGTTGCAGGAATGTGCAGATGAGTTAATATTTGATGAAACCATACCATGTAAAGAAGTTCAAGATGAAGAACAAAAATATTGGTCTGGAAGAATTGAAAGTTTAAGAAATGAACACCAAATGATAACCAAAATAATAGAGAGCGAATATGAAAAGACAATTGAAAATACCAATAAATTATACGAAGAACCTATTATAACTGAAGAGAAAATAGAAAAAATTAAACCATGCTATAATTGGCGCTCAAAGGTATAAAGTTTTTAATACCTATCTTGCTGAAAATTTAACTTAAAAACTATTATTTCTTATAATGTATAACTATTAAAACTGTTGTGATTATGGCGTACTAAGCATATTTTAATTGTTTAGATATTGCAATGCTACGAAAGCAACCCTCATCAACCCCTGGTATGTTCGCCGGTTGTGACAGCTTTTAACGATTATATAGAGACATGCAGAATAACAGATTGAATTGTTATTTTTTAAATAATAAATAAATGTTGTCTCAAGGGCGTATTGCTAATTCGTATTTTATTAGAGAGCAAAAGAGACTATTTTTCCTTCGTTTGTTGGTGAGATTCCTTATAAAACTTTGTGCTAATTCACAAAACAACAACATAAAATAACGGTTAAAATAACTTTTAACTGTTGACATGTTAGTTTTTTACTACAAAAAGGTAAACTGTAACAAAATACTCTTTGACGCCAATTTGACAATGTCAAATTATTGACAGATAGTCAGTGACAGATGACACAACGAAATTGTCAAATATCAATCCGATTTATATTGTAACTGCCAGGTGTTTTCAAAATCTTATGCAGTTTCAATAATTGAATTATAACAAGTTTTAATGCTAGTCCTGAAATTTTAAATTAACTTTCGATCATGACTTGCAACGAATCCAAAGATAATGAGTCTTTTCGACACACAATTTTAGAAAAAATAAATGCAAATAATGATGATGTAAATACAAATAAGGTAATGTCGATTTCATAATAAAATCGTCAGAATACTATATTATTGTGACCTAGCTTTCTTCACTATATTATCTTTATGGAAATTATTTATGACAACTGTTTATCAATGAAGAAAGGGGTTGGATGTAGGGATAAACACACTTGCACATATATGAAAATTACTTATGAATCGATTCCTAATTATTTATATTGCCTTATTTTTTTTTCATAGTAAGTATATTATATTTTGGTGTACAAATTTGGAATGTACTCTTTTTTATGTAGGCACCCGATATAAATGACTTCACCATTATTAAACCTATCAGTCGTGGTGCATTTGGAAAAGTATTTCTTGCACACAAGAAGAATAATGCAGAACAAATGTTTGCAATAAAAGTGATGAAGAAATCAGACATGATAAATAAGAATATGGTCACTCAAGTTGTTACTGAAAGAAATGCTTTAGCTTTATCAAGGAGTCCATTTTGTGTTCATTTATTTTATTCATTACAATCAGCATCATCTGTATACTTGGTAAGGATTTTTGTATCTCTATAACTTTTTGTAACTCTATAATTCTTTTTTCAAAGTAAAATTATCCTACAATTGCAATGCATTGACCATTGACCAAAAAAAGACTACATAATGTTTAAGATATCTCAATAATTGAATCTTGGTTGTGTATTAAAAAATTAATCTAATTCTATTTCCTTCTAGGTGATGGAGTATATGATTGGAGGTGATTTGAAATCACTTTTAGGTGTTTATGGTTTTCTAGAGGAATCGATGGCAGTTTTTTATGCAGCTGAAGTAACATTAGCTTTGGACTATTTACATAAGCATAATATAGTCCATAGAGATCTGAAACCAGATAATATGTTGATATCTAAATCTGGTCATGTAAAGTTGACAGACTTTGGTTTATCAAAGATTGAAATACACAGAGGTACTAACTTACATACTGTATTTTCCTAATATTTTTATTAAGCTATAGCCTAACCAAGAATTTCAATATCCTATTTCAATTTGCTAGTACTTTGCCACAATGTGGTAAGAGCTTTTAAGTTTCTGTTCATGCTATACAATGAGTTTTCACCACCATAGCACATTTATAAATGCATACCTCTCATGTTAACAGTCATGTTTGTGCTATGAAAACTCATGGTTTTAGTATTAAAATGCCAATAATTGCTTCTAGATTTGGAGATATCAGATTTTGTGAATCATACACCGAGTTTGAACATGAGAACACCTGGACAGCTGCTCTCCTTAACATCACATCTATCTTTTGGTTCGGGAGGTGGTGACAGCACACACAACTCTATGGCAGATGCGTGTGAGAACCTTCTTGATGCACTTAAAGAGACCAGTATGAATCGATTTTGTTTGATTTTATAAAAAAAAATCAAAATAACATTCTTGATTTATCTCTTCTTTCATAGGTAAATTAAAAGATATCTGTGAAGTTAATGGATTGGATAATTCACCTTTAGTGGATAATTCACAGCTGTCTGGAATCCATCCATTTATGAGTGCTGAGAGTATTCAATTGGAGGAAGTAGCTGTAAGTAATTAATTACTGTACATGTAACTACTTTTAACCAAATTTAACTGATCTTGTTGAAAATTGAATAGAGCTTATGCTAGAATTAATTAAAAAAGTATTTTGTAATATTCATTTCTAGATATGCAAACATACTATTGTTTCTCAGTTTCCAGATTCAGGTTCAGAGTCTGTGAGTTCGTACCACACTTGTGAGAGTTCTAGAAACAGCACCAACTCCAGAAGTAACAAGTCAACGGATATCAGCAGTAACAATGCCTCTTCAGTGACGGACTCACAGCATGATGAATCTACCTCACCACTTTGCAGAGGACATTCGTTGAAGAGGATACCGAGGTAAGCATTTTCTCTACTTTTGACTTTTGTATTAAAGCTTTTGCATTCAATTGTTTTCATGTACTTGTTAATTTTAATGCAATTTCTCAGGCAACCAGTGAAGTATTTTACTTGTGTTACTATGTTATACTGAAAAAAAAAATCATGTTTTTGCGTTGCTTATTATGAAATAGTCATTTTTTAAATATTTGTCCATCCGCAAGTCCCCTTTTCTTTGAATAATTTTCAAGCGACCAGCCGTTTTACAATAATTATTAATGGAAATATACTTTTTCTAAGTTTCCGGGCGAAGAAGAGAAAGAGAATTTTAGACTGTGATGGAGATACACCAACTGGTGTGTCAAGTCTTTTAGAATCAAAAGAGAACTGTAGCGGACTCACACAAGAGATAATGGCATTAGAGCTCAGTCAAAATACACCGAAACGTATGTCAATACATCCTACCCCAGAACGACGGAAAAATCCTATAAAAGGTGTTTTAAAGAAAAGGTCGGTATCTAAAATAAGTAACTATTGTTTTTTTATTTTTTTTTAAATTTGTGGTCGTACATCAGACAATGATAAGTACATTTTACTCAGTATGAATAATTAATATACCAATAATTGTGGGAACAATAATTATTTTCAAAAATTAGTAATACATTTCCTTAATTGTGTTTTTCCATTTTCATACCAAAGTATCAATCATAAGTGTTTCATATTTTAATAAGGTGTTCAAGATTTTTTATTAATTTATCTGCTTGTCCTGTAAAGTAATGAAATTGAATTTATCATATTCTGGCGTATGGCCACAATATTGTCGATATTCCAGATGGGTTTCGCAAGATGATTGTCACCATTATAATGTAGGCGTAATATTTTCAACGCCCGTGTCAAACAGCAAGATGCCGGACAGGAAAAAAATGCAAAAGGCAACTCGATTCAATTTGCCAACAGAGGAACCTATGTCTAGTTCAAAGGACAAATCCTTTACATTCAGCAAACATGTTTCTACTAGTTTGGAGATTTTTCCTTTGAGAAGGTTAAGTAAGGTAAAATGTATTTTATAACACATAATAAAACTTCTTATATCATTTATTTTTATTTATATTTATTTATGTTTAGGCGATTTTTTTAATTAATTTTATATGAGCTGTTCCCGTAAGGCTTCTAGGACAATGAAGGTCCTTGACATTGGATAACAATTACTGTTATCATGGCAACCATGCTTCTTTGATGTAGTAAGCTTGTAGTTTTTGTCCCTTTCCAGTGTGAGAGTTATTTCCAAATGATTTACTCCCTAAGATTGATGTGAAATATATATCTTAAAGCGTGTCGTAAGTGTAGTGCTGTTTTATTAAAAAAAAAAGAATTATTCTACTATACAAAGTAGTGTGTGTTAACACTTTATTATGTGACCACAACAGAGTGCTATACACAGTTTATTAGTGTTTTATCAACTCCCGATACATCCACACCATATGTAACCTAACTTAGGGGTGACTAGAACAGTCAAGGCTGGTCTATGCGGAGTCACCTTGTTTAGTTGAGGTTTATTGTAGGATTGTTTATCAAAATCATAACTCACTTGCCGAGTGTTGTTTGTTCATCATCATCATCACTGTACGTCACCACCGAGGGGATCGAAGCCTACCCTATGTAACGGTGATTAGGCCATAATCAACCATGCTGGTCCACTGCGGGTTGGTTCACACATATCTTTAAATTTCTTCGCCGATATGTGCTGGTTGCATTACGATG
>DVQG01000205.1:0-17418 GCA_018231605.1 Papilio ambrax
CATTAGTTAGTTTCATTTAAATATGGTGCACACAAAATATAAAATATAATTTATAAACTTAGGATAGACATAAATAGATAATTGACAAGCTTTCGCTCACGACCGCGTGGAATCAAAAAATAAAACTTAGCAAGTAGCCTGTGTGTTCTTCCAAACTATGTTATACATCTATGCCAAATTTCATCAAGATCCATTCAGCCGTTTAGGCTACAAACTAACAAACATCCATCTAAACTTTCGTATTTATAATATTAGTAAGGTATAAGAACGTACACCTTTAACTCAAATATCGTATAACTGTTTAATCTCGTTTTGATTCCTAAGAGTTTAAATGGAGGTGCGTACACTACTCGATTTTTAGTTGTGCAGCTAAACAGTTGAATTTTCTGCAAAGCAAACGACAATCGGACAACAGTTCTGCGATAGTTTAGTCTAAGGTGTATGCCCGCTCTACCTAATATAATAAATGCGAAAGTAAAGATGGAAGGATGTTTGTTAAAGTTTGTTACCTAAACTGTTCAACGAATCCCGGTGAAATTTGACATAGATGCAGAGGATAGTATAACACATAGGTTACTTTGGTTTATTTTTAATTCCATGCTGACAGAAAAGCGGCCGAAAGCTGGCAAAGGATGGCGAAATGCATTAAAACGCAACATTTTGCTTTATAAAGATACTCCAAGATATTTTAGGCTTCATTCACACGAGCGCTGTTTCAACTTTTTAAAATTACTTTCGTTTCACTCGCCGAGCCTAAAGATTGTAACGCTGCGCGTTAAAAAAACGTCGCGTTTTAATAACGCTGCCGTATAAACTTTATTCTCTTACTGTTAGTTTGGAAATAAACCCAATATTAAACTAGTATGATATCCATTTTCACCAACGTTAAGTTACACAGAAACCATAGCAAAGCAATCTTTAAGTCAATCTAAGTTTACACCTGCGTTACAAGTTGCCGACAACTTAATTACCATGGAAATTGTGCGGGGAAACATAAACATAACTATATATCGGAAACAGAACGATATCTGTACTTAATGTTATAAAGATGAAAGATTTGTACTTTTGTATGTATTGGAATAACCCAAAAATTACTGGTTGATTTCAAAAATTCTATCACCAATGGAAAGCTACATTATCAGTGAGTAACATAGTCTATATTTTTATTTTTTAATTGCAGGCGAAGTCGTGAGCAACAGCTAGTTCTCTGATACAAAACTTGACATTTCTGAAAATTGCTAGTACATTACAAATATATCTCTTATTTTAACTGATTTAAAATAAAGTTTACCATTTGCAATCCAATTTGAAAGACAGTTGGCACAGGAAATGACCGACCGGAATCTTTGAACAAGCTCCACAGATCTTTGCCATATCTCTCCAGCACTAAGTACCGGTATTTCTCTCCTTTAAAATCATGAGAACCATTGCCGTAATATGATGGCATACCTAATGTTGACAATTTCTTACTTTGCATAAATTTGGCAACTGAAAACATTTAAATTTTTGTTTCACATATATCCTTACTTTAATTCAAATTATTATTTTGTAATATACATGTAAATAATAAACTTACTGTCATCCTTATTGGCATTCCTAATGTAAAAATGTTTTTCCACAAATAATGGTCCATTCTCGTGTGGTTCCTATAAAAGAGAAACATTTTATAAATAGTTGAGGTTATATGAATGAATCCTGACAATGCCAGAGTAATAAAGGAATCTTATCTGATAGTTTCACAGAAAAGGACATTAAAGCTTCAATTTACATCGTTTCGTTTGTTTAATTTTGAATACAAAGGGTTTTGATATGTTTTTGGTATTTCAGTTAAATAATTGAACTTTCTCTAAGTATTCTTGTTAAATTATTTTAGATTAGATAATTCATCGAAATACTCACGATTTTGACGACATATGGATAATTTGAGCCTTTCTTAGGCGATCCCTCATGCTCACAAGCTGAATAAATCTCACCAAAACCGCCAACTCCTATTGAAGGGCCGATGCGCCATTTCTTTTTAGCTATTGTGTCGTGAATCACTTCACCTAGAGGAATCGGTGCAGGCATTTTATAGCCATTAGCTTTCTTCCTCGGCGCGCTGGCCTTTTTCGCTCTCCCGGACATTTTGAATCAAAGTCGTCAACTATTAAAATATCAATTTAACGATGTCTTTAAAATTAACAATATTTAGTATAATCTATGAGTAACTTATAATAATTATTTACATATAATTGTACAACAAACTATATTAATGTAACTTAAATAAATCTAAAATGTTCGTCGATTTTCGGCTTTGCTTTTGTTGACACAACTGACACTGACGTACTTTTATGTCAAGACAATGCTTACGGTGACACAGATTATAAAAAGGTCAACAGCTGTGTCAGTTTACATAAAGATAACATACAGATTCGAAAGGGTTTTTAACTTTATATTTATTTATAAAATTGTCGTATCAATCGTCTTAATGAAGACAAAGATTCCGAGGGTAAAATATATAAGAAAATGTGTGTAACAAACTTAAATTTTGTCTAGAATAATAATGGTCAAACATAGTAATCGATCATTACAATTGTGATGCGATACTACTAATTATTTTAATAAAGAGTATTGTTCTATACAGATACGAGATATGTGAGCATATTCGTCCATATGTGGTGGCAATATGCGCTGTTATATTATACAGGGTTAATGCTGGTTACCGGGCTTATTTTCAGTCTCCCGCATAACAGTGTAGATTTAAAACCCTTCTCCGTTTCCATCGGGCGCGGGTCTGCATAGGGATGTGCGGGGAGTCACGTGCAAGCCGGGCAATGAGTCCATGCTTGTATGTCATCGGAAGTGGTTAATTTCGAACATCGCGAAGACACATCGGGCGTGTCAGTTTTTATTAGCGATGGGAGTCGCTTTTCAATATTCGGTTTCGCCTTCGCCTTGAGAACTTGATTCGATTCGGTTGACACCGACGGAGAGAACAGGCACCTACCACCAAACATATCTCTACTTTCCTTATAAAATTCATTTAAAATACCTTCATGAAATAAAGTAACAAATAAAAGACGTTGATGTAACGATCAAACTTTAATAAAACTCTCAAACACGCAATATAATTAAAACATTCATATAGCTTATACAACACATTTTACAATTTCACTAGCCTTAAAAATAAATTTTAGTTTAAAACAATATTAAAGGGTAATTAACTATGTTATTAATTTACAAAGTTTAACATTAGAAAAATAAATAATAGTATATAGTCACTAAATAACAGTTGATTTTAACTTTCGTCTTACAAAATTAGTTTGTGTAGAAGTTGTCATTAATTTATGAGCGTAAAAATGTAAAGTACTGTAAAAATGTAATATTTTATATTACACGGTAATGCAATTTAAATCTTTTTCTCAAAATTAAAGATGTACAGGTGGGTTTCTTCCAGTTTCTTTAGATGGTTTTGACAGCTTAGAGTTAGGAAAAGTCACCTGAAAATTAAAAAAAGAAATACTTCACTCATTCTCTGAAGAACGATTAACTCGTTGAAAATATTAATACAAAGTACTTACAATCAGTAAAAGTCATCATCTTCATCATACGCCATAGAGTACCAATCTCTAGCTGCATCTTCATAGATGACCTGTCGAACATGCTCGTCGTACTGCGGGCGGAGCAGCCGCGGGGAGCGCGCGCGGAACTCCAGCGGCACGTCGTAGCAGCGACACACGCAGCACGCCGGGAACTTGAACCAGTCCGCGAAGATACCTCGGCATTCGTTGCGAGGATCGTATGCCAGCAGCCGGTGCAAGCGATACTGCTGCTCGCAACTGGAAATTACAACTGAAATTAGTAACTGTCGTGTAAAACGGAATGTGGTCTAGAACTCTCCAAAATAGTAGACATTCTAACAAGGTCCAATCTGATGTGATAATAACCGTGAATCTTAACTGCTGTAGTTGTAGTGTGTTATTGCTTTCTTTTTCAAGATTATGGCATTGTCTTCATATAGGTGGTAAGACTTACAGCTTTAGGCATTTAAACGTAAGGACAACATACCGGCAGCCCTCCCTGCAGTACATCTGCTTACGTTCGTGTACGCAGGTCTCCAGGTGTATGTACTGCTCGAAGGGGTACATATTGAGCAACGCCAGCACCTCACCGCGAGTGCTGTTTGCCCAGAACGGCGCCGCCATTTCCTCTTTGGATTCACAAGCGTTGCTGCAAAATTACAAGTCACCAATTAAATTAAAGCAAGTAGTTTTCTAAGTAACAGTTACATTTTGTGAAGAAAAAGTTACTTACGCTCCTCTTAATTTAATCACCGACGGTCTCATTGATTCTGGCTGCGTCGGCTTTGGATATGTCTCTTCTTTCTTATCAGTTACTTTGGTATCAATCTTGTCGTTCTTGACTTTCTCATGTTCAGAGAAGAGCAGAGTAGGTGGCAGAGTGGAAGCGTCAGACATCGGCTTCCATCCGTCTTTGACAGACTCCGTTGTGGTATCGTCGTACTGCACGTATGTTGTTTCCGTTGCATTAATGGAGTATTCTGTTGTCGTGGTTGCATTCCTATCAGTGTTATTCTTGTAGTCATTATCGTATCTCAGAGGTTCACTCTTTGAACTTCCTAGAAATGTTGGATATAAGCTGTTGGTTTCTATAGTTTGTTTGATGACCGCTTCTAAAGTTATCACGTCTGGATCTAAGTTATTTATTTCGATGTTAGCTATACTTTGTAATTTGGTTTTATACGATACTTCCTTTTCATCTATCATCGTTTCATTGCTTGTGATCTCGGTAGTGTTGTTAGTGTTAGTGCTGTTTGTTCTAGAGTTATTTGTGTAGTTGTCTAGTGGTTTCACTTTTAAGGTGTCATTGTCAAATTTCTTATGTTTATCTGTCTGTATAGGTCTAAAGTGAGGTTTGTCTCTCATGGCACGTCCGGGACTTTTCTTTGTGTACATTAATTTAGCTTTTATGATATCCTCTTCGAAATCGCTGGACTTTTTCCTACTGTCCTCGTCGTCGTCCTCTATAAAATTTTCTAGTTCAGCCTTCAGTACTGATATGTGACGCTCTTCACCATACATTCTCCTCATCAATCCCTGGAATCAATAAAACGACAAATTGTTGAAAAAAAAAATGATTTATAAAATATCTTCTCAGTATTGTTGTTTTCTTCCAGACTATAATCTGCACACGAGCCAAATTAGATACATCCATCCTGACTTTCGCATTTGTAATATTAGTATGATGATTTGTTAGTGGATTTCTTCTTCCGTACCTGATTCTCTTTCACAAAGCGGCGTATGGCATGCCAGGGGTAGCCGCTGCCCGGCGTGGCGCAGTAGGCGTGGCGCGCGAGGTCGCAGGGCGGGGTGGGAGGCGCGCGGGGCGGGGCGCGCGCGCGGCTGGCTCGGTGCGGCCGCGCGCACGCCGACGCGTAGTCGTACGCGTCGCACCATCGCCACGTCGCCTACTTGCGGACAGAAAAGATCGGTTTTTAGTAAAGCTTGAGTTCTATAAACCGTCAAATGCCATATTGGAAAAATCTAACAGTCCATAAAAACCAAAATATACCCTAGTTACACAACTATCAACGATTTACTCAGTTAATATTGTTAGTACACATCGCCACAGTTGGTGTGGTGTTAATTCGCTCCTTACGCTGCCATCCTTGTCGCAGAGAGAGCGTAGAAAGTCTAGGCAAAAGTGAAACCGTCTGGCTCCCAATCAGAGCACAATTAGCGTGTGACACTCGACGTTTACTTTCGTTTCGGTCACCAAACTAGATTCGGACGCCCTCGATAAGAGGTTTGCTCCGAGCTCCGAGCAATGATTGTTACACCCAAGATAAAGGTTAATTTAGATCTTAATACAGATTTCTTCGCTTTCCTTTCTAGATAAGAGTTTTAAAAAGAAGAATAAAGTGTAACGTAAAATCTGTGTAAAGAGCAGCAAAGAATAGAGACAGCAATACAGATGGGAGTCGTTGCCGCGAGTAATGCGCGCGCTACCGGGCGGTACCGTTAATATTAAATGTACCGAATTCAACGCATCTCATTCGATATTTAAAGAAACAAGTGGGTTGTTAAACGCTAACTGTATCTGGGTTTAGATTTCTTGGATTTCACTAAATCGAGTAATCGCAGTCAGCAATAGTCAACAGTTTCCGAACTATTGAGTCCAATTTCCACAACAGAAGCTGACAATACCTATACGGTTTATTATTTGAAGAACTTACTTCAAATACGGCATTGGTTGTCTAACCAGCTAGCATTGACTTAAGTTTTACATCCGTGATCTTCAAATCAATAAAAATTTGTAAACATACCCATCAGGAAACATTCAAAACCAGTTTGTAAGAGGCGCATGGTTATATAAGGAACAAAAGGTAAGATGCGTGTCACACTGGCAGGTGCGGGACACGCCAGTGAAAGTGACCGTCGGTATTTGGGAGCGTGTGACGTCACAACGACACCAGCGATCTATTTATCTGATAACGAATCGTAATATTGACAACTTTGTCCCTTTGTGGTAGAGTTTGTAGATTAATATTAAAAAAAGAACAAGAGTATTTACTCTACCAGAAAGTTATGTTGTTCTAATTGTCTACGCAATCAGAAAGGGTTTGATTATAAAAGAATGCTTTTAAAGTAATAGAAGATTCTTCTACTTGTGCAATATTTATTACTGCATTAGTAGTACTCATAAATTAAATGTACCCAATCTTCATGAGTACAAACACTTTCTACACAAATTACTGTTATAGAGAAACGCATGTAAAATAATAAATGTGATTTAGATAAAAAGAAAATTTACGAACAAATTAATTTATCTACCAAATGGCCGGCTGAGGTAACTGGGTTACTAGTGAAGCAACTAGGCGACGCGGTGGCTACTTTCGCCAGCCTGTTGTCTGTCGCTTGTCGCTTGTCGCCTGCTGTGATGTAAATTATAAGTCACATCACGTAACGCCATTTATGACATGTTATGTCATTTAAAAGTTAGTGATACAAAGGAAGAATTCACTGTTTAGTTACAAGTTTAAGGAGAATTTGCGTAAGTTTTTTACTTCGTTGGTCTTTATACGTAAGTTTTATCAATTTTTAGTTTAAAAAGTGGCTGAATTACGTTTGAAATAAGAAGGATATCTATGAATTTGCTGGTATATGATGTAGGGCTGCCAACTTCTTAGAAAAAATATTAGAACTCCTAAGAGACAGAAAAGTCGAACGGATGCCCTCAAATGGGTAAACTCGTTCCCTTCATATGTTGCTTTTAAATTGATTCTAACTGTCGCCAATGGCCTGTAATTACAGCAAATTAATGGTTTTATAATATTTTATTGGTAATTCAAAAAATCTTTAGTCAAATAAATTAGAGATAGTTATTGCGCAAATGATTATCTGGTCAGAACCTATAAGTTGTTCCAACATCATTTTGGTCTAATTTCTTTTTCGTAGCACTTTTTTGTAGTCAAGCGTGGTATTATCGTGCAATGATTTTGTATCTATACAAATGGAATAAATTATTTCAAATAACAACATTAACAGTTTTTGGCAATAATATCGATCTATTACTGAAAAATGATAAACGATAGACCATCTATTTCTCGCTAGTTGTGATTTGTCTGTGTCTATGTAACTCTACTTGCCAACATTCTACGAGTTAATAATAGCGTTATTGCAGTAAAATCAGGTTGAATGGTTTAGTGTAAGTTAACAAAATTTAAGGTACAGTTAAGGTGTTAATTACAGCTTTATCCAAGTTTAAGTTTCCAGTCTTTACTTAAGTCACTATTTCCTACACAAAAATAATAAATCGTAAGTTTTATTTGTACTAGCTTTGACTGTTTTGGATAATCAAACAGGAGAATCGTTCGTAGACAGCTACGAAAAGCTTCCAATTTTCATTGTGATAGATTCAACAATAGCTTTCATAAGTTTTTATGAACTTAACTATGCATGTCACTAAAGTGGTTTATGTATCCTTTATGCACTAATTGTCTGTTATAAAATAAAAATGAATAGTTTTTGCAATTACGACGAATTCGCTACACAAAGGTCATTATATAGTGGTCGTTAAAATGTGGGTGCGCAATCAAACGGCCTCATTCCCACGTTCTCTAACTTGCGCCCGTTGCTATGGTTCCACTTTAGTTCTCTTTGATATTGTTTACGTGCGAGTATTGTTTTTGTAATCTAAATCATTTACATGCTCTGTTATACTCTTATTGATTTTTTCATTGTGTAAACTTTGGGCGTGACCCACAATTATTGTAAATTGTCAGATAACAATTCAAGGTATGAAATATGTGATGGAAGTAAAATATTTTGGTACTCTATCTGACGGTGAGTTCACATTTAAGCTTTCTGAGCCTGTGATGGAACCCTAAATCTCCAAAACTATCAGATTAGTTCAAAACTAATTACCAAGAAAGGCCAGTGACAGTGCTGTCAAAAGAGATTAAAACCCTGGTTTGATCTCTTACTGAAGGAATTCACAAGAATAAATCATAAATATCTATAGATAGGAAAAGATATAGAGATAAACTTTGTGACTGTTCGGAATTACTCAAGATGCATATATCAATTTTAGGTAGATATCTAGCTTCTACTCCTCTTATTACAGGGGGTTCATAGTGAACGACAAGATTATAAGTTTTAGGGTCTATCCCACTACATTGTAAATTGTGTGATAACAATCCAACGTGTAAAATAAGTAATGGAAATATCGGATTTTGATCCCTTATCGAACAGTGACGTCATTTAAGCAATATGAGCCTATACCAGCCAGTGGTGGGACAAGCCCTAAATTTCGTAATTCATATCTTTTTTACTTTACAATTGTTAATCTGTGAGCGGATGCTATCAGGTTCGTTGCGCGAGCGCTGCGGCGTAATCGGGAAAGTTGTGGAGAAATTACCGCAAGGCTGCATTTAAACTACGTTATAATGCACGGGAATAAGGTTACGTGACTAGAATCACATAATGTATGCACATTTTGTTAAACGATTACCGCAGATACGTTATTTAATTCAAGAGTTATCTTATTAAAATCTAGTACTAATCGTAGTGGTTACCATTTAGTTTTATTATTAATTTAAAGTTTACCTTAACTATAAGTATTTTTAACAGTTTAAAATAAGTCATATTCTTCCCTGTTTTAGTAGTTATCAGAATATAAATATTGTTTGCCCTTAAATTATTGTTCCGATAGGTTCAATGAACCTTGAATTCCCACAACACATTAAGAGTTGTTATCTTTCTTGAAAACATAACAGCATTGTTTGAATACTTGCATATTTGCTTACTGGCATCGATGAGTTACTGTCATGCGCACTGTGTTTACCAAGGTGGTCCCTTAGTGTAGATTATGATATATACGTAAAAGGATTGGTTAAGTTACCCTTAACAACACAGTATAGACGTAAGATTATCGACAAAATCTCTTTCAGTTTTTGCTTTAACCTATAATTATTTGGTGAATATATTTTTATTACAAATTTGTGAGGTTACACTTTCTTGGCGAACACTGACTCATTGTTAACACAATATTTTGGCAAAAGGTATTCATAATATATTCAAATTTATACCACCTCGAAATCACTTCGAAAGCTTTCCCATTTACGAGAAAATTTGCATTTTATATCCCAAAGCGATACTTAAGGAAACACCCTCGTTAGCACTTTTAACGTAATTAGCACTCACCACAAACAGAAAGGCGATCGCAAGCCGCATTTCTCTATCGAACTTTCACTGTGAACGCGCTCGGCAAGCACATGGTGAATACAACCGTTCGCCACCACGGTTGGCCACCGACTGACAGGCTGTGGCGCGCTTTCGCATCGCCCCCGTCAAGGACTGCATCAAATGCACTTGATTTTTATTAGCGATCGAGAACCCTAAAGGAAAAGTAACCGGTACACTTGTCAGGGACTAGACTAGCGGCTGCCGGACGGCTCCCATGATTTTGTCCGGTGCGTTTCATATGGCAATACCAGATCAGCACCTCGTAACAGTTTCACGGTGTCATTTAACGCACTTCCGTCGATAAATCTCAGAATCTATGAGTAGTATTTATGCCATTACTATATCTGTAGGTTACGATGCCGTTAACTTCTGATACAATGTTGTCTAAGGGCCCATTTGTTAGTTATCTACTTACTTTACTGACACTTCGTATCTCTGACTTTTTTTTTTTTTATAGATTTAAACCTTTCCTTTACTTTATTGTCTATATCTTCAGTGGAGATTTTAATTTCATTTTCATACAGCGTTACTTGAGTTAATTTCCACACTGACATATTGGCATTTGTATCGGGAGCAGACGACGCACTGAATATTGATGGCTTGTTTAGTCAACATTAAATGACCAGTTTAGAGCAATGCAGACAATTTACTAATCAATGGTTTGCTAACAGACCATTTGTAGCTTACACTAAATGCTTGTAAACTTCACATTACTATCTGACTCAAAGTGTTTAATACGCATTAAGGGAACCTCTAAGTGTAATTTGAATGTGCTTAAGTTAACATTAACGACTTTTAACCTTTTAACCTTTTTCCTTTAGTTTCTCATGAGAGCTTCTTCCCATAACAATCGTTAATTTAAAAAGTTCGAAGATTTAAATAAAAAAAGAGTAGTTAACTATTTAATTATCAATGTTTTTGTGTTAGACATGGTGCCCTTTTAAATATCCTTGTCTCTCTATTCTAAGAGTTGTTTAGTGGTCAAATTCTAACCGCTGATTTTTATGCTCCCAAAATATTTTGCTTGTCTTAATGTTCTATTGTGCGGTTGCTAAGTTCATTAGTGGAAGCATTTTAATGGTTACTTTTAGTAAACTTAAGGGAATTTTTAATGGACACTTGTGGGATAATCTTATATCGCATTTCCTATTGGTACTCAATTTTACCTTTGTCATCGGTAATTTATTATTTTCTTTATAGTAATAGTTACTTCCTTGTCTTTGAAAATTATGTACTTTGGACTTTACAAAAAAGTTTAATTACCGTGAGAATTGAATATTAAACTATTAAACTTAGTAGAATTATTTTATAATAGTTATTTCACGCTATCAACGCGATAGAATCGCATTACATTGCTAATTCACACGACGGAAAAATTAGGTTCCGCTTACTGGCAAGAAAGAGTGTGTACGATTGAGTAGGTCAGTCGAGTAATCGTTCACTGGCCGACGCACGCGACTGTTTCTATCCAGCATGGTACGTGTGCCACGTGTTAGAGCAGGACAGGGAACATGCGCGTGCTCGACACCGTTATCCCGCGACTATATCTTGAATGAAGATGGCGTTTTCTCCCGCGTCAAAACAATGGCGCCCATTAGGGTTACCATTTTTTGTTTTTAATATATTACGTATAATTTATTTAAATTTAGGTGGATTTTAATGATTTTATTATTTATGAAGTTGAGAAAATAAGTAACGGAACTATTATTACGATGACATATTTAACAATGTGATAGCCAGCAAAGAAGCATTCCTAGAACGATCGTCTCAAACAAGTGAAAAAGAGCCTCATCATTACTCCTAATAAATGACGTGTGCGACTAATGTTTTTTATCTTTTAGCCCAATAATATTTGGTATAATGCTTTGCTTTAAGCAAGTTAAATAAAGATTATAAGTAGATAAAATCAGTATCAAATCCTTTGGTGGATAAGACCTTTTTATAGACGTGTTGTCACCCTACAAGATTTGCAAATTGACCTGCCACTTTAAAATCGAAAGGTGCCCCTGATCGGGTTTAATTACCTCTGTCTGATTAGTGTCAGCTTGTCAGCGCTCAGCTCTCTGCGTACACTGTCACTGGGAGACGGCTTTACCTAGCGTTGACGACATGTGTCGTGTTACTAAGTTAAAATAACTTTTATTGCTTAATCTAGTAAATTATGCACGTTAAATGCGCACCTGAACACGTTTAAAGCAGCAAAGATTTTTCTATCTTTCTAGTTTCGGCGTTACCAGGTGTAGCACAACTGTATATTACATACTAGCTGTTGCTCGCTGTCGCCCGCGTGAAATTAAAAAATAACGGCCAAGTAGTTTTTGAGTTACTTCAATACACACAAAAATATAAATCTTTTCTCTTTATAACACTAAATAAATTTCTTATTATTATTATTCGTTCATATCTTGTAGTAGTTTTTCAGGATTTGAAGACTTTCTTCTTTCCGGTTGTCCTAAAAGAATATAATTACCTCTAAAATGTGCCATGAAATTTTCTTTGGAGACGAAATTAATAGCCATGTGTGGCAAAGCGGACAGTTTGTCTAACAAGTTTGATGTTTACGAGTCTCTGAGACTGCTTAACCGATTTACCGAGACTGTCAGTGTATATTGACATAGACCTAGAGTATGTTAGACTTGTTGCTTGTTGCGAAAGTCGACCCAATTTTAATAGAGAGTTAAATTAATTGAACGACTCTGATATTACCCAATTAGTTATTAATAGTAACTTAAAAGTTTAATGTTTGAACGTTCGAGATTTATTGTATCAAAAATAATTATGTAATTGGAGCTTAGTTTTAATTTGGAATGAAGCTTTTGCGATACTTGTTGTACTTTAGAATCTCCTCATCTTTCAGATTGCACGTGACATGACAGTGGTAAGGGCAAAACGTATTAAGAACTCGTGACTCCTAACTTAGTTGATAACAAAATAGATTTGATTTCTGCACGCAATATTATTGCGTGGGCGCCACGTGGCAAGTGACGTCATTGAGTGTTTAATTATGATATATCCATTCAAATAGTTAGATCATACTCGTACATTAACTTATTCATAACAATGGTGGTATTAGATTCATTCATATTCGGAATATGAATGAATTTGAAATACTGTTTTTTTTTATTTAAAGAAGGGCACAAACCAACGCTCACAAAGAGGTTGTTCGACGCTCGCGGATATCCGCATTAATATTTACTGTAAATTGATAATAACATAATTTTAAATGCAAATATAAACAAATTTAAAAGCATTAACTATTAGTAATTAATTTCGTTTATTGATTAGTAGTTGAATAATCTAAAGTTTATATTTTGTGTAAATTATGTGCAGACCTTTTGCATTGGCACGTCTCGACGCCGCCGCCTTTGTCTCGTTTTCCTCAAGTGTAGGGTGACCATGGTTACAAAAGACTGCTTTCCATTCCAATTTGATAATACAAAGCAAATGATGAATTGAAATTTAACCTACAATTAGTTATACCGTAATTGTTTTAAATACTCTTTTTGGTATTAAATATTGTTTGTTTTAGCATATTTTCTTTTTGTTCGTCACTATTGTCCTTGAAAATGCCAGATTTTTGGTCACCGAAGTGTCAACAAATCTTAGAAAGTGTAGGCGAAATCGAACGAGCGTCTGATAAGTACAGGCGTTATTACACTTTCGATCTCTCAATATTTAACTTTCTCAAGGATTTTGCAACTTTCATATCGCTTCTTATGGAAATAAAGGTTTTACTTCTTGTGGGTTTTAATTGGATTTTAAGCTTTCTAATTTGCGATGTCACAAGCTTCTTTATTATGTTTGATTTTGTAGTGATGGAGATTTGAATGATGATGTAACCCTTCCTAATGATCGCTCGATCATTTAGTTACTGTGATATTTTGAAGCCTGATCTCGGCAGTATATTAATATGTTATTATTGAGTAATATTACAATTTTCGATATTGATATTAAGGTAATAGGTTTGCTGTTTTTAAAGTGTTACTTAACTATTATTTTCTTAAAGGCGTCACCATTAAAAAAAACAAAGACCAATTATAAACGAACTTTAATAATTTTCTAAATACTCCTTGCTAATGTATCTCTTAATTTCCTCCAGAACCTCTCGGGCTGGCTGTCGTCCCAGGAGTGGTAGATCTTCGTCTTGAGCAGATATTTGAGCGTCGTTGTCATATACTTGTTGTCCACCTCGCCCACCCTGATGAGCACCAGTGGGTCGTACGGCGTGCCGTCTTCTAGAAACAGTCTGTGGTACTCCGCGAGCTGCGTCTCCCAGCGACACCACTGGGATTTCGCGAAGCTATTACTTATAATTAAAACTATATACTTACTCTGATTAATACTATTTAATATTGACTCGGAAATGAACGAACCTATCTCGAAGTCCCGCTCATATATACACAGCTTTAGGTACGGTGGCGTCGTTTCCAGCTGGCTGATCATCTCAGCGACGAACTCTCTATCATCGTTGCAGTACGACACAAACGCATCGTACCTGTACCCATTGCTCGGCAAAGTCTCCGCCTTCAATGATTTCCTTATAAATTTCCTACCAACTGCGATTTTAGCCAGGAACATCCAATACCTTATATAAATCCTATACTTATATATCCCCACAAGAAGTAACCCAAACAGGAGTATAGTTACGATCGAGGGGGCGGTCCATATGAGGAACATCACGTTGGAGATCTTCTCGTACATGAGACAGCGTAGCGTCTTGATGGAGGACAAGTACTCCGCGACGCGGCGGTCTTCCCACACGTCGGGGCTGCTGCATTGGAAGCGCGATGCAGCGAAGAACGCTCTCAGTAGCGCTGTGCCGTTCACCTGCAGCCACATGTACGTCTTGTACATTGAGCTGCAATCGCACACGAACACGTTATTCATCAGCTCGATCTCCGTCGACCGGTTCCGGTGCGGATTCTCTAGCAGATAATTTACATCTTGAATCATGCTTATAGTGAAGTGAGATATTTTATTGTTAGTCAAGTAGAGATTAAGCGGGCGAACCCCAGCCGCTAGAAACAGCGATTTCCACCACGATATCAAAAGATTCTCGCTCAAATCTAGCACCTGCAGGTTTTTCAATGGTTTTAGTGTTTCGGCCGTTATGTAATACATTTGATTGTTCCTTAGGATTAAATGCGTCAGGTTTGGCAACATTTCAAATATGTTATCCTCGTCGTAGAGACGTTTGATGCCACAATTTGTGAGAATCAATATTTTTAACTCATTCAAACCTTCAAACTGAACACTAGTTAAGTTTTCATTTGCCGTGAGGGGGTTGTTGGCCAGGTTGAGCATTTCCAAATGTCTCATCGGTTCAAAAGTTTTATCACCGATATGGTACAATGTTCCATTTTCCATACTTAAAATTTTCAGGTTATCCAAACCCAGGAAAGTGTAGTCAAATACTGATTTAATTCTATTGTAGGCTAGGTTCAGTACTTGCAGCTTTTTACAGTATGTAAAAGCATCTCTGTCGATTTCATAATACATTGGACTGATGGAGCTACCTTTATTTGACGACAAATCTAGAAGTAACAATTGCTGATTTGAAATATGTTTTTGGTGTATTCCAGGCAAATTATTACCGCCTAATAGTAGGACACGTAGGTTTGGAAATTTTAAAGGTTCAAAGGCGTTCGGGCCTATCGATATTGCTAGAACTTTCCTCAGATCCAGCACTTCCAAGTTGACCATTGCAGGAAATGTGTCGTCGGTGATTATCTCAAATTGATTTTCAGCAAGGATTAGTCTCTCTACGGTCGAGTTTGCGATGATATTTAACAAAGCTCTCGGCGGCTGTTTACGGAAACCCATCCCAGATAAGTCGAGATGGATTAAATTTATATCTCTCTCTATCATTTTTGTTAAAAAGTTTCCAATCAAACTTGAATTGAGATCGTTTTCGCCAATTATCAATTCTTTTAACAATAGTAATGGCTCAAAACTATTAGGATGTATAAATTCCAACCTGCATAGATTAATTTCGAGTCTTTTTAGCGACGTTCCTCTCATAACATGGAAAGTGGTTTCCGGTATTCTTTCTAAAGAATTTTGTGACAAATCTAAACTTCTTAGTGATGGTAAAATTGTTGGTTTGAATGCAGGCGTTAAATCTAAAATATTTGTAAAGCCGTTGTTAACTAGTGTCAAATTGCGAAGGTTTTTGAGACCCTCGAACGTGCGTTTATGTAATGTGTTTAGCCTCGTGTTGTAGGATATTGATAACTGTTTGAGGTTCGTCAGGTTGCGAAAGATTCCCGGCTCCAGATACTTGAGCCTATGGTTGGCTTCAATCTGCAGAACTACCAGGTGCTGGAAGGCGTCGAGCTCTCCCACTCGTATCTCAGTGATCACTGTCGTTATAACCCGGAGGAGATCACTCCGGATGCTTACCTGAAGTTAAAAGAACATTGTGCAATGAAGATAACGTGCTTATGGATTGTACGTTATATTTTTATTTATCATAGATATTACTATTGTATTGTTGCGTAATTAGAATTGATCGAGAACTATCTGTTATCTGCTTGGTGTGTGCGCAGTGGAGGCCCTGCGCCTGCGTTCGCTGTAATAGACGCCTTCTATTTGTACTTTGATAGTTAAATCTTTGTGTTGCTTTTAATTGTGATTAGATTCTTTTTTAGTTAAACATGTAGCTTGCTTATATATGTTACAGTGCGATAAGCGAATAAGATCATAATCTAGTTTTCATAACCTAGCAACAAAGATTAATCGTCGCTTTTAAACATCACAAGAGTTCTAAATGTTTTTAAATCTAGCAATCTCTTTTATATAACTATTATACATTAACAAAAATCACCATAAAGAGATCTTACCTTAGGAAAGCGTTTACATTCGTAATTTCCGAAGCATACGATGATCTTAAAATTGTTGTTAGCCCTGCACAGACAGCCAGAGGTCTTGTCTACAGCGAGTTGCACCGGCAGGGCGACGGCAGCGTCCTCTGGTGGTGACAGCACGTTGTTGGTGATATCCTTGTACTCGTCGAGCAGGCTGCTCCGCGAATACTGCGCGTAGCATAACAGCAGCCACAGGTAATGGCCAACGAACATGTCTCGTAACAGACCGCCTGTAAAAAAACTATACTATGAAGGAATCTATAAAGTTGACAAAGTGATCCAAGAACAGTGAATCTTTAGAGCACTTAATTTGTTTTTAGAACGTAATCGAAACAAACATTAAACTACAGAGGTAGAGGAAGACTGTAAAAAGTATGAAGGGATGACAAGGGCAGGTGTATGATGTATTGAAAGCAATGTCGTTCTTATATTATTAATTGCAATTTGCATATTTATGCTGGATGAATAATAAAAAGTAATCTTGATAGTTTTGTAAATTTGTAAACATGTTTTTTACTACTAATGGCAAAGTACGAATGTTATCTTTTAACGATTGCAAGAACGTCAAAGTACTAAATATATTTACACACATCTTTGAATCTTTTTGCTTGACACATTGTCTCTAAATGGCAATTAATATCATAGGGTTTTGACCAGTAAAGCCAAACTTTTTAATTATGATCAAATATTTGGCTCCAGTTTTATGTTCTTTATCATTAATCTGTCCTTGTCCCTATAAAGGGTTGGCACGGTATATACTGCACTTTCATACATCTCTATCAACCGTCATATCTAAATACATCTTC
>DVQG01000206.1:0-17399 GCA_018231605.1 Papilio ambrax
ATTTCATGCGGATGAAGTCGCACGGGAACAGCTAGTTATAAAATAATGAGGTGTTAAACTATATAAAAACCTATGAGTACTTACGTTATACAAGAATGCTGTCATCGAAGTTTAAAATAAGTAACATCATAAGTTTTTTTGCGTGTATTCAAGAGGGAAATGACACAGTAGTAATAAAAAATAAACAGGATATCGTCGTGATTAGTGTTAAATGAATTGCTGTTTTATTCTCAATTAGTTAATGGAATTAGTTTTTATATCTTAGTTTATTAGTCAGCCGTGAACGTATTTTTTGTCTCACATTGATGCTCATTGACGCGAAGTAATAATGTATGAATTTATTTTTGATGAAAATTGTAAGTTGTTATAAGTTAATAACTTAACAATAATTAAATATGTGAATATTTAAGTATTCAACACAATGAGTCAGGACAGGACATCCGCAGAGTTAATTGTAAGAAACGAATTATCTTGTTTCTTAGAAGACGTTTAGATGAAAAAAGTTCGCAACAGATGTCCGTGCTTACAACTGGTTGAGGAATAAGTTTATAGGTCGTTTGCTTTGCTATACCTACCTTAGTTGTTTATAAATTAATTTTGTTTTAATTTGTTATCCTTTATTTATAATGAATAACCCAAAGTTGTATTACAGTTTCAAATAATACGAGTAGGATTTTCCGTAGCAATGTGGGTAGCTACATGTACTTCACAGAATTACTAGTTTATTACTATTATAATTGTGTTTACAACATGTTTTATGTACGTCATAGATTATGATTATTTCCCTTGAATGCCAGTAGTGTTAAACAGTGACGTGGGGTTATTATAACTGTATTGTACAACACATCACGCAAGTTAAGGTGCAAGCGCACGCCGCGGCATTTACCACGACCGAGTGAGTAATGAAACCGGAAATGCTTGTATATAATCATAGTTGATACCCAGAAGCCAAACGGGCTAATAGAATTACCGATAACGGTAGGGTTTGTGAAGTACTACACTAGTCATCTAAAATCAATGAACCATTTTATAAGAAACAATCACAAAGTTTTTTGTTCGTTTGTGAACTGATGAGATAACTACATACATATTTGTGTAAATAATCAATTTAAATTTCAAAAATATTCATAACATTCTACAGCTTAATTGGTATTAAATTTTGAGATTATTAATCTCCATAGCTTAATTACTGATGATTACTTATTATTAAAATTGAATAGGTATTCAATAGATAATAATAATTTGTCTTTATTTCATGATATTTATACATTTTACCATAGACCAGTCTTTCCCCGGTCTGTTTAACAGTTCAATGAAACTTGTATGTAACATCAATATTGAAAGTCTTCACCGTGCAACATTGTCAACAGTAAACATTCGCACGGTGCGCTCGGCTTCCGTTAATTGATGTCCCTCGCACCGTCGCACGTGAATACGATCTCATAATGTACTACAGCGTGAGAACTAACCGCAGTACCTTCTCATTTTTCGTTTCTCACTCACTTTAGTTTTATGATTGCCTTCAAAGGTACCTTAACAAGTGACCTGGACTTGATTAGGTACACGTGAATCGCAGCACATTACCGACACTTGCCTTTGATAACGGACCTAATAAATCCTCTAATTACTTTTCAAACTAAGAGTTCAATCTCTTTCATCTAATTATTTCATCAATATTATCATGTATACCAAATATTATAAACATATAATCTTAATTATGTAAATTCAAAACTTTTTATTGACAAAAAAAAACATTTTCACAAAATTCATTGTGGATCTGTCTCCTAAACTAATTATGTAACTGTTCTGGAGACAGGACCTTCTCTTATCCATTATCATATTTTATTAACAGTTAGTCATTTTAATTGTTTAACATAAATAAATAAAATGAGAACTATAACATTATCAATGTGTGAACATCCATTAACCTTTGATAATGTCGTGATGGAACATTTCCGATACGAAACGATTCAGTTTAAGGGTGAATAGTATTGTAGTTGCCTAAACTGCGTACAGTTACACAGATTTTAGACGTCCACTAGACGGGGCCTGATCTTTTGTCGTAGTCGGCGCCTCGCGACCCTGTCGTGTAATTACAAAATTATTCAACAGACCGATTTATAGTTGTGTATTTTTCTTGTTTTATGTAAATATATGCAATTAATAATATTATACGCAATTTATAATTTGCGGCTTTTTAATTGGTAACATTTAATGAATTCAGTAGTAACAGTTATGTAATGCAAAATTAACTAAGGTAGATACAATTGCCATTTAAATAAGACATTTATTGGCGATTTTAGTTCATAGTATTACTTCATGTAATTTTTAATATATTTTTTTTGGAAATAGTTTCAAACCGTAAAATGTTTTACGTTCTTGTTAAAACTTGAACATAGAATGACATAACTAGGCCAATGATGTTTTATGCTATTTAATTTAATTATAATGTTGAACTAGACTATTTGCTATGAATATTTATTGCGAGTAAAATATCATTAGTCATAGTACGTTCATTGATTAATTCTTAAATTTGTATACAATGCTTTAACCTTTCGTAAACATTTCTACACCGATTTACAATAATAATTTACTATGCACTGCGCGATTGATATTTTCAACTCACCTCAATTACTTGTTACTAAAGAACACTTTTATTTCTTTCTTATAGAAATATTTATATGTGACACGTAGATAAAGATTTGTATGTGTGTATTTTTATCCTATTGTTATGTCCCGTAGTAAAGAAACCAAACTGAATTAAAATTAAAAAAAAATGCATAAGTAAAACAGTACAACACAAGGTAGTGATGCAGTTACTACTAGACAAACTACTACTACTACTAATAGACCTTTTGTAATAAGTGCAGAAGTAAATGTTTATGGAAAGCTAGAAAATGACTATTTAATAAATAAATTAAATAAATTCGTAAACACTAGGTGAATATTATGTAAATATACCTGTCTCTTGTAAAATTCGACGACATTTGTTCAGTATGCCGAAATGAATAATTATGTGTGTTTTGATAAATATGTATGCGAGAGGTGGCCGATTGACGTCAACGGCCTCCTAGGTGCTGCTCGTAGTAAAAACGCTAGTAGTGGCTTCGCTCTTTGTTGGCCGTCGCCTGCTTCAGAACACGCACCCGCCTCCGCGCCCGCGTATTCTCCGCCTCAACCGTACTCCGGTTTACTATAGACCGAATCTGTGACATCGCTCGCAAAGGCCGTTTACCTCCGTTTTCTCGAACGTTCTATTCCCAATCGTAAATAGAAATTAGACATTTCGATGTATTTATTTATGTTAAAAAAACTTCCGCATATTATTCAAATGATTTGGTTAATTTTATTAGTTTTCGTTTTCTATGCATTATGCGAGATATCAATGACAATATAATTAACACGCGTGGTCAGTTGGCAGTAACAATCAATATGTACATATATGTATATAAAAATACGTTTTTTTTTTCATTATGCAATTAGCATACTTACAGACCTACCGTAACTACAATTCTGCTTTTTGTCAGATCGCAAAGTATAGGCAATACTTTTGATAATTGTAAACTGTTTTCTCAGTGTAATGTTTAAAACCTCAGTTACAGATAATTAAAAAAACCCATTTAGAATAACTAACGCAAATCGAAATCAAATATACAAAAAAATATTTTTACTTATATAGTTTTACCTTTGTCTTTGTTTTCAAATACGGACAAAACACTTATAATTTACCAAAGTTATTTACAAAATAATATAAAGCCATCAATATTGTGTTAGTGACGTCAAACTTTTTATTAAATGTTTTAGATAAGACTTAAACGTAAGCGACGTGGAGCTATACACGAATGCAAAAACCAAGCTACAAAAACTTAAGTTTTCTTTACTTATATTGTGCAGAATGTAGACCTATGTAGGTTAAACTAGAAATACGACTTAAGTTTTAATTTGGTTTTAATACTTTTTAGTGCGATAACAAATCTTTAATAGCGGAAAGGTCTAATAAAATAAAAATATATGTATAAATATAACGTGGTATCTCGAGTATCACGGCAAGCCATTGACGTCAGAGTACAGGGTCGTCGTCTGTGGCGCTGTCGATCGACAAAACTTGCAGCTCGATAATGATAATAAATAAATAATTTTTTTATCGACTCTCGAGAATGAGGAGATTAATATTTTATTGTTATTTTTGAATTAACCATAACTTAGTTTAGAATTGTCCAAAATCTTTAAAAAGTGTTTTGTCTAAGCTGGATTGTAGATGTGATCACAAAGTTTTTAAATGTTGAATATTTTCCGACCATGAGTACATTTAAAATATTTAAAACGTCATATGTGTATATGTAAAATAACGCAAAAGAAATAGATAATTGCTTTCAAAAATTTGTACAAATTTTCGACCATGACCTGCAAATATTTGAAATGTTACGAACATTAGCATGAAATACGACAATTAACATGTCTTTGTAAAGGTTGCTTAAAATTACATAAATATGTGCGAGAGTACATTGATGGCAAATTAAAAGATAATTTCACCCATAATACCAGTAATTAGTAGTAGTAAGTTCGATATTGAATCTTATGGCATGGGAAATAAAGTAGATTGTAATTTATCGTGCAGTAAATTTACACGCATACATGTGTAAAAGGTATAGTTTGTAGAAAAAGGGACGCTCCGGGTAGAGTCGGAGCAAACGGGTTCTACGACGTGAAGTTCGGTTAATATTGCTGAAATGTTTAAATAATTTAGAACCGTTATAGTATTAATCTTATCGCTGTCAGTGTTATTGTTTTTTGACTGCCTATTTAGTGTACGTATAATGAACTAGTGATTGTATTAATTGAATGAATTACAAGAAGAGGTTATGTTGACAAAGGAGCTTTTGAATCACGTGAGTACAGTGGGTTTATTAAAAGCTTGCTGTTTGCTATCGTAAAATAATGATAGTTTGTGTTGACAAACTTAAATGACTGTTGAAAATATTTCATTTCATTATTTCATTTAAAATTGTAATTTGTATTAGTCATTGTAAGATAGTATGTACACGTGGATTAATACATCCATATTTATGTATGCTTGTAAGTAAAAACATATTTATTTATGTATTTAATTTAAAAATAAATAAGCTGTATATGTGTGATAATAATGGACGTGTACATCTTTAGAAGAACGTTTACAAACAAAATAAGTTTTTGGTTAATTCCATGGCTATTTTTTTTCTTTTGTATAACAGCAGAAAATTGCAGTCTTTGTGTAGCTTTATAGTTTAATTTAGTTTTAAAATGAACAATACAATCTTCCAGAAAATAGAATGTCGAATTATTATCGAAGTCCAGTAAAATTCCGTTCTCTGGTATAATATGGTTTGAAAAATTACGCTCTAATTGACTACTTTATTTAATGTTTGAATAACTTAAGTGTTTGTTAATTTCAGTAGTCGTTTACAAACACAACGGGATTGTTCAGTCCGTAATAACAAAGCAATTTGAAGCAAAAGTGTTTTTATTTGTGAGACGATTTATGTGCTACTGTCAACGTTAGAGAATAAACATGCAGAATGTAACGTGCGAGGAATACAGTAATGAAGTAACATATTTATTACGCATTTGACTAATACATCTAAGTTACATAATTTACAAATGACTTTAAACAACATACAAATGTAATGAAATAAAATAAACTAGATTTTTACGGTTCCTAAGCGTGGTAAAAAATATTGATTGAAATATGATGTACTGTAATAGTTTATTGATTCTGGCATTTAAACACAAATGTTGCACTCAAAAGTGTTCATTTAGTTTATTTATGGTCAATTAATAGTTCGTGGTGGTCGTGTCTCGTGCATGTTCGCCAAGCACATGCATAGTAACCTCGAAAGCTCATATCGCGTAGCAAATGTGATCATTTAGCCGCTATATGTATTTAAAAGTAACATTTATTTATAGTAAAAGCGGGTCAGGTCGGTGGCCTGCAGCGACAGCGGCATGGTGCAGGGAAAGTCTCTCGAGCGTGGTCGATTCGTTGAGTACCTACATACGTAGGTACGTTTCTTTTTTTGCAAGCGCGGCGTGTCGTGTCGGGTTGCGGGTTGCGCATGCGCGGCGGCCGCGCGGTACGTCAGTGTCGCGCGGGGCCGACGTTCACTTCGGACGCGCGATTGGCGTTTGTGTTCGTGACGGTGACTATCGGACGTGCTTATGAATTAATACAGTGTGTTGTGGGTGCATGTGTGTGCTGCATGGACAATGAGCGGCACGGGAGTGGCGTCCCGGAGCGCGGAGCCCGTCTCCCTGCCCGCCGCCGCCGACCTGCCCGTCAGGATCTACATGCGCGCGCTGCGCCAGTACCACAAGCTGCTAGATCTCAAGCGTTTTACTTTTAAAGAAAAAGTAAGCTGCCAACAATAGTAACATTAACATCGCATATTATAATATTGCTTTATATCAAAGCACTAATTAATACTAAAATAATAATTTATGTTAAAGTCTGTTTAAAACGGTTTCGTTCCAGTAATGTGTTTTTCCTTAAGAAGAAGAAGTTTAAAATATATTTAACATTGTCACTGTTCATTATAATTATGTCCTAGTACGTACATATAATGAGGTCAACTGCTGCTATTACTAATTGTTTGCGCGGAACGGACGTCATTCCAGTTATTTCCTCTGCACGGGACTACTATTTTGGAAGAAGCACGTTTTACATGTATTTTGTGGAATTTATTAAGAATTATTATTATTTACAAGAAAAAATGACTAACTCTATGAAAGTATAGAATAACTAACACTGTACAATCCTAATAGGATAATGAAATAAATATTCACTAAAGCATATTATTTAGACGATCACCTTAACCGATACATCAACCTGAAGAAAAGCAAATAAGGAGAGAAATAATTAACTTTTTATGTCATCTAAATAAATATTTATCTATCTCTTAAAATATCCAGATTTGTTCCTGTCAAACTTTGCCTATTTATTATCTTTATTAACAGTAACTAATAGATAAGATGACAGGTGACATTCATGGCCAGTTTCCCAGCTGTTTCTAATCATTCATTAGTGTTTGGGTCGATAACTGCTTTAATTGCGTTTCCGAGCTACGTAACTTGGGTTTTACTCATTTGAATTTTAGTTCAACATAACAGTAATGAATCAACAAGTAATGATAAAATAAATGGAAACTTTAGCAACCCAGCATAAATTTGTCCTTCGCTTTTATAGAACGAATTAAGTAAAACTATGTTTATTCGAATACTTGTATTGGTATAATTCTAATCAGAGTCTATAATAACCAGAAAGTACAAATTAATAATATAAATAAGCTTATAAATAAAACAAGTAATAATATCATTGTAATACTAGCTTTAACGATATTAAATACAGTATGATTATAGGCTATTACTTCAAGTGATTATAAGCGTATAATTATAATTTACATTAATAATAAAGATGTTAATAAGCTACTAATAAATGCACTTCGCCTTCCTTGATTTGCTTTAATAAATGTTTTTTTCAAGAATCGGAATAACCCTGGTCTTAATCATTGAGTATGACGTATCACTAAGGTCGATGTACTTCGCAATAAATCGGAATCACTCAACCCCCTAACAGCTGCTAGTTATTTGTCCTGCTGTCATAGCAGTCCCTAATAATGTCGACGAAGTATCTTATTTAGTTTTATTATATTTAAATTTACCATGAATTCAGTTAGAATATCCACACAATAGAAACCAATAAAGGAAAAGACAACTAAGTTTTTAAATTTTAAAAATAAACTCATAAAAAAATATCGTCTTAAACGTACTCAGCAAATGTTTATCCGTTATGATTGAACAGAACAGAGTAGAACTTTCAATCAGTTGTATCCGTTTTAATGATGATCATATTATTGCAATGTTAATATTGAGGTCTTACACGCAACACGCCGCTTCACACACGATTGCGAACGCTTAGCGCTCCGCTTAATGTAATTAACTGCAATTATCTTACAGCTATAATAGTCTTTTGTTATTATAGTACATAGTCCCTTAAGAACTTGAAATTTATTTTCTATGATTAAAACGAACTGTGAGAAGGTGACGGCTATATCTTGGAAGATACGAGACAAATAAAATGTAATTTAATGATTTAAAAGACGATAAAAAACGTACACAATGGATATTCCTAAAAACTTTCGCTAGAAGTAACATAAGTCATGTTATTTGTATTAAATATTATAATATTAGTTCGGCCAGCGCTGGGAACGATCACCTAGTCTTATAAATTAGAATTCGAATGACATTGAGCGCTCCTTTCGGTTTCTGACGGATATCTGTCGAGGTTATTGCAACGCCTCCTTACCAACGATCTCATTCACACACCGAGCACTTTCATAGCTCTATTACAAGGCCAATCAAAACTTGCGCATAGATAAGCACATAAACACTATTAATAAACACGACAATAAAATCACATTTACTATTTTTAACACTACATCGATAGATGATACTGGCATCGTTGACGCGTGCTCGATATGACCTTAGGTGTCGATATCGGAAAGGTAAATGAAACATCTGCAAGGATTTGAATGGCAAAGAACTGTTAAACTGAAGGTAAATTATTAATACTGTGTGTGGTTTTAATAAAGTTGTTTAGTAAATATCCAAATATCTATGAGCGCTTGTATTGCATGGTGTATGTGTGTGTTCGCCTTTCCGTAACAACTTCCGGAGGCCGTATCGCTGTTATCATCTCACTCCCATTCGGCGACCACATAATTTTCGTCTAGAACATTCTGTGGGCGCGCCGTGCATCAAACTGGTTTGTGTTTTATTTAAGTAAAGCATTAAATTCTCGATATGAGATCTTCATGAAGCGAAGTTTTTTTAACAAATGTCCAGTATTTATTTTAAATTTATGTCAAGAAATAACTCGACAAGTGTTTTTTGATTGTTTTGTTTGTACATATACCTACTAAAATTATGCTGTTTGTAAATTTAGAGCATTCCAAAAATATGAATATTTCTTAGTAAAAATAAAAAAAAACAATGTTTGTTGATAGTTCTGTATAACTCTAATGACATCTCCACTTTAACAAAATTGAAGCAAACATTGATAATATTCTTAGAAGTAATAATCGTACTGTCATTTTTGATTTGTTAAGCGATTGTTTTGTATTAAACAATCATCAAGACAAAAAGTTATTGTCAACAAATTTAATTTTACTACTTAATACATAAAATATATTGTTTAAGTTATGTAATATTCTTTTTAACACGTACACTAAGATTGATATACGATGGAATATACTCGCTAATTGGCTAGTCGTTACTGAAAGGAGGATTTAGTTTTCTTTTAATTATTCATAGTATGTCTGCATGTAATCGGCGAGGTTTCCATGAGAATTCAGCGGTAAAACAGGTTGCAGCACAAACTGGGCTCAATGCCAAGGGTTAAAAGCTTGAGATGTAGCGTATTTTTTTTTACAATGTAACCTTTAAAGTTTAACCGGTTTGTAAGGTATTTTATCTGAAGCGGAGAAGGAAATGAATAACTTAACTAGTACTCGCTTACAATAACTTAGTGCAACGTGGTAGTGCTTAAATTACAATTATGTATTGCAACTTTTATTTTAAATTTAGCACCTCCAGTGACTGTAATCGCTATCATACTCCATACTAATATTATGTTATAAATGAATAGATGTTTATTAGAGTTTGTAGCCTTAACGGCTGAACGGATTTCAATGAAATTTGGTATAGATGTAGAGGATTGTCTGGAAGAACATGTCGGCTACTCATTTTTGTTTTTTTTTTATTCCACGCGGACGGAGTCGCGAGCGAAAGCTAGTTAAAGTAAAAAACGTCCTAATCACGTACACGTGCACATTAAGCCATTTATATAGATTGACTTGTAACTCTAGTAGCATACCGCGGGTATTCTTGTGTAAGTCACCGCGACGGTAGCCGACTGTAATGATTGTTGATTGCTCTCAAATTGACAACCAGGTCAAGGTGAACGTGAAACGAAAAATCACTTTCATAGGTTATATTTCATTTGTTATTATACAATATACTTTTAGCGGCATTCAAAAGTTGCAACTATTGTCTTCTGCCAATATTTACTGCGAGAAAATGTACCAAAAATGCATACTTAAATTAATATTCCAAAAAGGATTTGTATTGTATGTTAGGTATCTTTACGCTTAGTCTAATAATAAAACTTGAGTTCAAGTTTAACAGCCAATTAAAAGTATACCGATACAAATTCACGTTAATAACATAAAATAAAATGCCTATTCTGTTAAAAGACATTGTCACAAAAATCAGACAACCAACTGTTTTTGATAAACTGTATTTTCATCGGAACTAAAAGTATTTGATTTATATATAATACCAGCTTTCAAACAAATAAACAAAGCAAGTTAAATAGAAATGTTTAAAAATTGACCCATTACTGTAACACTATTATCATATAGCGTGGGTGCCGCAGTCACAGGTCATGCGCACTGCAGCCGAGATTGCAGGTCCATAACCTATCAGCTGATAGACGATAAACAAAACGCCGGCAGTCGGCACCCACCTTGCTCTGCGTCGACTCCGTCTGCATGAAGTAAAACAGCGCGAAAAACCACGCCACAGCAATCAAAAACAATATCTTGATATTCCGCCTCATTTTTGAAAACATACGGGTTTTTGTTTCACTCAAAAAATCACGTTCACTTATATTTGAACACGTTTGTTTTTATATCGGATATTTTCGCGGCGCGCGGCCGCGCTGCGTACGGACTGAGCCACACTGAACCACACTGAACCTATCCGCGGTACACGGTATCCACTGCTCATGCGCGTATCCATTATCTAGACCTCGAGATCGAGCTAGGGTTGCGAACATCATTTTCGCGCCTGCTAAGCTTTTAATTATATCACGGTTGCGTAAACTAAACGTTCATCTATAAAGTATAATTAAATAATTATCGCTCGTTATGTGGTACGTTTTAATTTTTTTTATAACCCCGTCATCTCTACAGAAAAGGTTTTTTGTCTGTACAATTTATAACATGTATAAAAAGAGGTAACATTTAAATTTTATATAACAAATAAGCTAAAAAATTACAGGACCGATTTAAAAAATTCTTTACCACTATCAAGCTATGTTATCATTGAGTAACATAGGCTATATGTATTTTTTTTTAATTCCACGCGGACGAAGTCGCGAGCAATAGGTGTATATGCAAATGATAAGTTAACAGACCATTTAATAAGTAATACGCACTTCTGCGTAATAGTTGTTGGATTTTTGTTGTAAAAAAGTGAAACTTTTATGTAAAAAATGTATATTTAGTAAAGAAGCACGTCACTAGCCAACGATGGAAATAGAACAAGAGAATTTGTATGAAGACACTGCGCCTTAAACAATGTGATATCGACGCATTGTCTCCGCCTGTGGTTATCATAAGGAATTAGAGCTTTATAAATTCAACTCAATAGCTTCGTAGATCTCATATCTGAGGATCAAAGTTCGATTTCATAACGAATAAAAAACGACTACTATCAAAAACTGTTCCTTTTTTAAAAATTGATTCATAATGTTGAATTAGGTATAAACCCTGGCGGCACCAGCGGGCGAGGCGGGGTCTCCGAGCTTGACCGAAGTTGACCAAAGATTAGAGTATTAGAAGCTACAAAAACAGTCTTATATAAAGGGTTACAATATATGCTTATTATATGTACACTAGAAAGACATTGCATTCTCTCTTATTCTCTTTGTAAAAAAGAAGAAGTAAGACAATGATATTCAGGTGTTTCGGGAAATAGACCGTTTATTTTGAAAGTGATGTAAGTACATTTTCTATTCATTCGAGAAAATGAGAGGTTGGCATATCTGTTAATTCAAAAATTTTGGCAAATTGTATGAAGTTTAATGATATCTCTATTGCTTTATAAAGATTCAATTTCTTATTTATATTTGATTGAGGCTAATTAAACTGCAATTGTACATGTTCATTGACTTATATGTTCAAATCGACTTACACCGCTTTCAAAATTACACAACTGTAAATATAGTTAACTTCAATTTATAAAACGTACATTAAATATATTAAAAAAATACATTAAATTGAACATAAAATACGCAGTATCTTAGTTTTTTATTTAAATGGACTTACACCACTTTCAAAATAAGCGGTCCAAATAACACTGTCCATTCGTTTTAAAATCGATTCATCTTGTTTGAAAACAACTGAATGCGAATCGATGACGTCATAATTATGTCTACACGGATCAGGAAGTTTTATATGACGAAAAATCAATCATTCCGTGCATTTTTAAAGAATATAAACTTTATAATGATAATTTTTCGTATAATTCATCGTACGGTTATTTATTTCTTGCTTAGCTCAATGTATCCATATTCGCGTCTCCATCATGACAATATAAAACTAATTATAGGATCACTAGCTCAAAACCCCACAAGTGCTTGCTTAATTAATTCCTATCCTGTCATATAAAATTGAACTCTAGACGTACGACATGTGGTATGATATTGAATATGCTTGTTCTAACAAACCCTTACGTTGTTCTAACATTCTTGACCGAGGTCGCTTACGGAATTCGCGATAGAGCGGGCTGTTATAGTTTTACATTAAAAAAATGTCCGTTCTTTTGGTTTTGTGGTTTTGAAAAAGCTTAAAATCAGTATTGTTAATTGACAGTGACTTTCAGAAGCAAAGTTTTGTTCGTTAATTAAGACGTCTTCTGAAGTCACGAGTACGTTTTTCAACTCTTCTAAAACTCTTCTAAATTTTAATTAATCATTTTTCATTATTCGAAAACAAATGAATGTGAATCGATGACGTCATATGTCTACTTGGATCAGGAAGTTATTTATATGACCAAAGTATTTTTAACCGTTCGTTGATATTTAAAGAATGTATAGTTAATAATTTTAATTTCGCTTGAATATTCACTTATTTTAAAAAAAAAGTAAACTATGGGAGTAAAGAATTACGGAGTGAGTAACAGTATTAACTCAAAGAGCGATTTCTGTAAAATGTTATTAAATTAAAATGCGTTAAGTACTGGTTATTTTGACCAAATATTCTTGGGGCTTGAAATTAAAAAAAAATCCCCACGTAACTGCTTTGCTTCGTCATATATTTTTAAGCCGGTAGCGCCATCTGAAAGAGTGTTTATGTAATAAATTGTTTCTTTCAACGCAAACTAGTATTCACTTTTAATAGTTTCGGTTTTCGTCGCTAGATGGCGTGATTCAATTTTAAGCAATGTGTAAAAATATTAAAAATGTATCATTCATACCTTGCAATAAATTAAAACAGTGATACCCTGTGCCTGATAGTTTGAGTTTAATTTACCGATTTTTAACACCGAACGCTCACTTCAGTTAACGATTAGCCAGGTGCAACAAAAAGTTTCAAACAAGCCTTTCTCTAAATGATTAAGGTCGTCATACCTCACGTAACTTATAAAGTATTTAAAAAAAACATACAGACGAATTGAGAACCTCCTCCTTTTTGAAGTCGGTTAAAAATACATTTAATAATTTGAATAAATAATGAGCATTTGTTTTCTATTACAAAGACCACCAATAATTCAATCCTAAGATGAAACATGACTGAAGATTGAACACAAATGTTAATTAATATATAAAATCCTACTAATATTATAAATGCGAAAGTTTTGATGGATGGATATATGTTTGTTAGAGTTTGTAGGCAAAACGGCTGAACGGAGTTCGATGAAATTTGGTATAGATGTAGAGTAGAGGATAGTCTGAAAGAACACATAGGTTACTCGCTTTTAATTTATTTTACGCAGACAGGGTCGCGGGCGAAAGCTAGTCTAAAATTAATTAAATTTTTTGCAATGTAGAAATGCATTCTGACGTTTGGGTATATTTTCCCTCTATTATCCCAGCACCCTGTTGGCCAGAGAGCTCGCGACAGTCGCCGGGAGCGAGCGTGTCTGGGTTCCGCGTTTTCCCGCGCTTTCGAACTTTATCGATGTTTCGTTGACATTATCGAAATCGACAACGACTTTATTAGTGTTTTTAGTGTTTAGTGATGTTTAGTTTGCTTCTGGGTAGTTATTAAATAGGTAAGTAGTTTTTCTTGCGAATTTGTTAGTTAAGTGGCCAGATTTAAGCATAAATAGATTTCTAACTTCAGTTAAAAATATGTTAAAAAATGTTTTTATACCACATTTTATTGAATTTTCTTGAAGATTTAACGACTTCTTAGATAAGATATGTCTACAAGCGTTGCTATGCGTTGACAGAACGCCTTAAGAAAAAAATCGTGACTCTGAATAAAACAGGATACTTAAAAAAAAAGAGAACATTCATAATGATAGAGGTGTAATAATATATTTAACTTGCCCAATTTCTAATCTATATTTTAGTTGAGTTTGGCTCATTTTATATAAAACATTTAAACAATTCAATTCTGTTATTAAATCAGAATTCCTTAACAATCGACATATTTTCACCCTTATTGAATATTTCGTCTGCGAATTCATCTATGCCAATAAAAAAGCTACGCTCCACAGACCAACAACTCAATTCGGCAGAGAAAACGTTTTTTTGTCACGTCTGAGATCCTAGCGGTCTCTTGACTCGAGTCTGTCACCGACACAACAATGTTGTGAATGGTTTCGTTGTCTGTATTTTTGACCAGTATTTTTGTGCACTTTTTCGTTGGTTATAAAAATAAAGATGTTTTCTGACTGACCAGTATTTCTTCACAGTTTATGTCTTGTTTTTAAATTACGGTCACCCACAATTTTAAGAGCACAGAATTAAACAAAAAGTGACTTCCTTAAAACGACCCAGCCGTTCCAGAGATGATCTAAAACAAACTTGGCCTTGCAGACAATTAAAGAATCAGCTTACGCTATCAGCTACTTTAATTCATTCTGATAAAAACATTAATTTTACCATATGTATGTAGGTATAGATAATGTTCCGTGCACTGTTAAATATTTTTGACATTATCTCGGCGAATGAAATATAAATTTCACTAAAACCTATAATGAACACTATCTAAACTACCCACCCTTTTTGGAAAAGTGCTTAAGTTACGAGTTCGTACTTAAAGTTATACGCCCTGTAACATTCCTCGTGTAAGTGTTCAGACAGACACGCAAGAGCTGTAAAGTTAACGTTTTACTTCCGCTGGATATTTTATTTTCTAACCACCATGTTATTTTGATTGTCTTCAACAAAATTAACAGTAAATTAGAATGCATTGGTTACATTCGAACATCAAATTCTCTACCTAAAATTATTTTGTAAAAAGCTTACAAAAAGCTCAATTATACACTCTAACATTACCTATTACTTCTTAATATCATACTTGTTACTAATATTATAAATGCTAGAAAATGGATGGATTTTTATAACTACACATCCAAAATGGTTCAACGGATCTCTAAAAGTCATAGTTGTAGAACATAGTGTAGAAGAACACATTGGTTACTAAATAAGTTTTTTTAATTCCGCGCGGATTGAATGGCGGACAACAGCTAGATTAGAATAATCTTCGAAATTGCTTATTATGACCGTTCAATTTGTATTTGCCTCGGAAAAGTGGGGTAGGTAATAAGGGAATTGAGTCAAAAGTCACGATCTTCGATATACGAGCTTATTCTCTATGACAATATAGTTGAACTGTACATATATAGCTTCTATATTATTACTACTTAAAGGATTTTACTTTTTTAAAGGATTTTTACTTATTACTACTAGGTGTATTTTTCGTCTTCAAGGCACTTTAGTAAATAGCAGAATACAGGAAAACAGGGATTTAATCCGACCTCCGTCAATCGCATCTTAGGTCGGATTATTGGCTTCCCCCCCCCCCCTGCCCATTAGAAATTACAAAACTACCAAAAGACATAAGATCGTATTTAATGGGTAATGTTTTTGCAAATAGTAGGTATCTTGTGTATTGTTGTATATTTATTTAATTAAAACGATATAACTATTAGACGCCTCGGTAGCCCAGGAATCAAGCACTTGACTAGTATTCTGTAGGCATTAGGTTCGAATCCCGCTACATAACATCTTATCTACATTCTTATCTACATTATTCGATATTCTTACAGTGAAAACATCGTGATGAAATCATGTACATATTGGCGAAGAAATTTAAAGATATGCCTGAAATCAGCACCGGGCCAGTGTTGACTTGCTTAGTCACCCCTTAGGGCAGATTTCGAGCCCCTCAGTGTGGACGTATGATGCTGAATTATTAGGTCTAAGTACGATAACCCTAAGAAGAATTCGAATGATATTTCACTGCTCAAAATCATCCAAATACACTCGCGATAAAAGATTTTTTTTCCTGTAGGAATAAAATTGGGCCGTGTATAATAGAAATTAACATATTTTTTTGTAATAAATAGGAATTACTGCTCCACTGACCGCTCTCAACATTTCCGTTCTTTTAAAATTTTGAAAACAATACATTTTTCAATTTGAAAAGTTTGTTTACAATTTTCGACACAAAATTCTAGTTGGTCTACTTTTTGTAGAGACATGAAAGTAAAACTTTTCATTTCTATTTGGGTTATGTTTTCAAAATTATGAGGCTAAAATTTTACATCAATTCTGATGAATGCGTTGAAAATAAAAACAGCCGTTCATTTATTTCTTATTAAAATTTTCGAGAAAGTGGTTGGTATTTCATTCATAGAATCATTTCTTCTTAAGGTATAAAATTGTTTAATTTATTGTTTACAGACAACTGACAAAAGACGTACTGACATATTTTCTTTGTCACTTTCTGCCTAAATACTAAAAAATGTAATTATTAAATCCTTACCATACTCGTAGAATGCAATGAATTGTTTCGCAAACGTTACCAATGTTATACCGTTCCCTCTATGTTAAACTTACTCTGTGGTCACCCCAGCGCACCCTTGTGGCCGTCATGTGCACTCACCCCCGCGGATATAAAACCTAAACAACTCCACCGACTGCATGTTACGCATAGATAACTTATGTAGAGATTAATCACACAAATTATTCCTCTTGCTTTTAGCACGGCTATTCATACCTCATTGAAGAATGTCCCTTATGTACTTAGTTAGTGGAAAACTATGTATATAACCCCTGCTTTAGTAGAGCATAAATGTATGTCAATTTATCTATCGATTCTTTTACTTTACTTATAACTGTAAAGACATTACTACATTTTTTAACTAATATGTACATAACGTTCAAAAGAGAGTATGAAATACCTACTGCTTAAGCCGTTAGTCTTTCTGTCTGTGGCTTTTAATAATTAAAAGATCGATGCAATGTTTCTAAGTTTTCTAATAGTCTTTTTAGTTTTCCTGCAATCATTCAAAGCAGTCGTGGCCGAGTGGTTAAGGCGTCTGACTCGAAATCAGATTCCCTCTGG
>DVQG01000207.1:0-17387 GCA_018231605.1 Papilio ambrax
TATAACGAATACAATAAAACAAGTAGCACTCCGACAGCCATTGAAAGAACAGAGAGTAAACTAGAAAAATGTTGCCACAGATTAAATTTTACATCTAATACTCCCACTAAAATTTAACTGTCATACAAAATCTGATCCCTAAGATATGCAAAAGTTTGAGTGGATAGTGCCTTAGTTAAAATGTCTGCTAATTGACAATTGCTTGGAACATAATTAATTTTAACTAAACCCATTTGAACAATTTCTCTTACAAAGTTATATCTAACATCTATATGCTTTGTTCGCTTATGGTAAACAGGATTGTTAATCAATTTGATGGCACTTTGATTATCCACATTCAATATTACAGAATCACAACTTTCACCTAAATCAGAAAACAACTGCTGCAGCCACAATACCTCTTTACTACATTCACTAGCAGCAACAAATTCAGCCTCTGTTGTGGAAAGAGCAATGGTCTTCTGTTCTCCATTCATCATAAACAAGTATCCTGTAGTAGATTTACGTGTATCCATATCACCTGCAAAATCCGAATCTGAATATCCAACAAGATCATTGCTTTCTCCATTGTACTTTATACAGAAATTTTTACTTTTTATTAAATATCTAATTACACGTTTAACAGCATTTACATGTTGTGAACTTGGATTGTTTACATATCTACTCAACACATTAACAGCATATGAAATGTCTGGTCTTGAAACAGAACTTAAAAACAGTAAACAACCTATAGCTTGTCTATAAGGAAAATTCACAACAACTTCATCAGAATTCTTTGAAATGACTACATTAACATCTGCTGGAGTGTTTACAGGATTTGCATCACTCATACAAAACTTCTCAATAATCTGATTAATATAATTATTTTGGTGTATGCATATACTGTTATTTATATACTCTATTTGCATGCCCACAAAATACTTGAAAGTTAATTCTTTGATTTTAAAAACTTGCTTTAAATATTCTAATATATCATTTATAAGTTCTTTATTTGAAGATATTACAAGACCATCATCAACATAAATTATTAAGTATACTTTAGTCCCCTCAAAATGCCCTATGTAAATACAATTCTCAGCCTGAGACTGAACAAAACCATATTTAAGTAAAAATTCTGTAAATGTTTTGTTCCAACATCTCGGAGCTTGTTTTAACCCATACAAAGATTTATTTAATTTTAATATAAAGTCACCTTTTATTGACAAACCTTCTGGTATTTCTACAAAAATGTCCTCATCCAAATACCCATTCAAAAAGGCAGTTTTCACATCAAATTGTTGAATTTCTAACTTATACTTTGCAGCAACAGAAAGTAAAACTCTTATTGAATCATACCGGGTTGTTGGAGAGAATATTTCTTGATAATCAATATCCTTTATTTGATTAAAACCTCTTGCACATAATCGAGCTTTATAGCGTATAATTTGATCATTCTCATTTTTCTTTATGGTAAAAACCCACTTTGTTGTAAGAGTGCGCTGACCAGATCTTTTAAGCACTGTCCATGTCTTGTTTTCTTTATGTGCAGAAAACTCATCTTTAATAGCTTTAGACCAGTCATCCTTATGTGGACTATTTAGTGCCTCTGAATATGTTTGAGGCAATGACAGCTCTACAAGGTTCGCTTCATAATTTCTATTGATTCGTGGTCTCAAATTTATTGTGTGTGCTGTGGAGTCCTCCAATTCTCGAGACGGTTCATAGTCTGCATCATTACTGCTATCTTCAATAAAACTCTGCATACTATCTTTAACCACTGCTGAAGGGCTCTCCACTGGAATATCATCCACATTGGATTCTTGTGCTTCACCCTCACTGTTATTTGTAACTTCTTCATCCAGAATATTAATTTGTGCAATATTTTTCCTTATATTTGGTACATGATGTTCATTAAACATTACATTTCTTGATATAGTAATTTTCTTTGTATCCATATCACACATTCTGTAGTTGATGTTGTCATAGCCGACAAGAATCATTTTCTTGCTTTTCTTTTCCAACTTTGTCCTTAATGAATCTGGAACATGAACATAACCAATACTACCAAAGACCTTAACATGTCCTAGTTGGGGTTTGAACCCATTCCATAATTCAAAAGCCGTTGTATTTGGAGTCTGGGTGGAGGATGTTCTATTTAATATATATGTAGCACATTGTACCGCTTCTGCCCAAAGGTCTAATGGGACATCCCGTGCATATAACATTGAACGGGCACTCTCCACTATGGTACGATTTTCTCTTTCTACTCCACCATTCTGCTCTGGTGTATATGGTGCAGTACATTCATGAACTATCCCCTCGTTCTCTAAATACTCTTTAAAAGCCTTGTTTATATACTCTCTTCCATTGTCAGTATGTAATATTCTGATATTGTGCATGAACTTATTTTTAATCATAGCGTTATACTTTTTAAACATTTCCATAACATCACTTTTGTGTCTAATAAAATATACATGCCTGTAACTTGTTGCAGCATCTTTAAACAGTAAGAAATATCTCATACCTTGAATTGATGAGACGCTCATAGGTCCACATACATCGCTGTAAACTAAGTCACCTGGCTGTAGTTCTCCTCGCTCCGATTTGTGAAATGGGAGCCTGCATTGTTTTCCATATGCACAAGCTTCACATACAAAACTGCTTTGCCCACTGTCATTTATTTCGAGTCCCTTCACAACACTATTAGTACCCATGTTTATAATTTGCTTTACATTGATGTGTCCTAACCTCTCATGCCACATTTTCATATTGTTATGACTTTTTTGAACCAAGTTACATGCACCTGGAACTACTGTTTTTATGTTCAACTCATATAAATTATTTTCTTTAATACTTGCACTCATCACTACTTTATTATCTTTATAAATCAGGGCACTTGTGTTTTTCTTAACAATAGAATAAAATTTTCTTATTATTACTCCTTCTGAGAATAAATTTCTTCTTAAATTTGGAACATACAAGACATCATTAAGTTCACTTGTCTCCCACTGCTCATTGACATATCTTTGTATCATAACTTTTCCAATGCCAGATACTTCTACAGATTATTTATTTCCCAATGTCAATGATTTCTGGTTACACTCAAAGAGTTCCAAAAAGTATTCCTTTTTAAAGGTCATGTGTGCAGAGGCACCACTATCTAGAATCCAAACATTTTCTTCATCATAATTTGTATTATTTTCAACATAAAATGCCAACATATCTGCACCTTCTTGCTGAGGTTTTCTAATTTTGGATTTCTTCGGAGCACGGCATTCTCTAGCAAAATGCCCCCTCTTGCCACAATTATAACATTCAAACCTATGTCTGTTTGGTTTATTCTCAGGTATATTACTTTCACTCGCTACTTGTTTATTTTGTTTTTGCTTTGTTTTCCATCCTTTATTGGCAACAAGGAGAGCTGTCTCCTGTTCCTCTTCACCTGCTAGGCTAGCTTCTTCATCCAATAAACGTGCAGTTAAGTTTGCAATAGTTTGCTGTTTGGCGTCCAAAGACATCCATGCTTGCCGCAGGGTTCTGTACTTGGAAGGCAAAGTTCCCAATATTTTTGTTATAATTGCCATGTCACTTACAGCTTCACCACTTTCTTTCAGTTGCTTAGCTAATGTTTCCACTTTTGAGATATGTTGAGCTACACTGTCAGCCGGCAACATTTTATACTGATAAAATTTTTCATGAATTAACATTTTGCAAAGTTCACTTTTTTGTTCGTATATTGATTCCAATTTTGTCATTATTTCTAACGCTGTTTCACAGTTTTCTATTAGTGTTATTTGTTTGAAGTCCATGGACGATGTTATAATGTACATTGCCACGCCGTCACTCTTTAACCATTCCGTGGCATCTCCTGGTGGTCTTGGCTTTGTGATATCAACTCCTTTCGCCTTTAAGGCACACTTTATTTGGAATTTCCACTGACGAAAGTTATTTCCATCAAATTTTTCTACGTTCATTGCCCGCGTGGTGTCCATTGTTATAGGTTATTTGTCAAATATCTTTAACACAATTATAACTTTTTCTTTTGCAAATATCTATTTTCAGCGACTCCTGGGCCCATAACCTATTAGTTATTCTGTTTGAAATACTTTATTTGAGCTTCTTATAACAAAAATATAACGAATACAATAAAACAAGTAGCACTCCGACAGCCATTGAAAGAACAGAGACAAAATTAGAAAAATGTTGCCACAGATTAAATTTTACATCTAATAAAGTTGATACATAATAAACACACATTTTTTTCAGCGTTTTATATAAAATACACTTAAATATAAAATAGCTTATAGTTTGAAATTACAATCATTATTATTTTTGCTAATTTATACAGTACTATATTTGTAATTTACTATTACCAATAAAATATACGTTAATATTGTGGATGTCTTTGGGCGGTGATGAACATCTCGGTCTCGATCTTCCTGCTGCAAATGTGCATTATAATGTTTATAAAAGAACCGGCAAGTTTGCCGCCTTCTTTTTTTAAATTGGTTTCTGAATTGGTGCTGCCATAGATAACGCTTATCACAGAAAAAATAATTGCTGTCTGAATAGACAGCTGAAGCAGAGTACACTACCGTTATTTTGTTTTTTCTGTCATTATCAATCTGGAGAAACCATAGTTCTCTTATATCTGATTTCCATAAGGTAAAGTTGAGAAGAGATTTTGATATGACGGGAAATGTCCCGTCAAATCAAAATCAGCGGCTTTTCTGTACTTTATTCTACATGCTGTATGCTATGAGACTGTTCAAAAAAGAAAATAATTGAATAATGACTTTGCTAACTTTCTAAGGCGTAATAATCATTAAAAACTAGTGGTTAAAAGACAAAAAGTCGATGATGAAATAATGTGAAATGACATTGTTGTACTGCATCTGCTTGTTGAAATGTTGCCTGCTCTGTTAGCAGTTCAATGTTGCCAACTAATAAGCCCGGATCCTCAACTTCGCATGGAAATTGGTTCAGCGGTTTACCGGTTAATTGGAAGACAAACATTACTCAACGTGTTAAAATGTAATTTAATAACTTGTCATTTAAATATGCGCCTGGGAAAGTTATTAACTTGTTTTTATCGACAACCATAGATAACTTTGTTGTTTTTATCATCTTTGATGGTTTAAATCGTTCGGATAGTCGCACGTTACAATTTGTAATGACAATATTTTTATAATTTAACTAATTCCTTTATTGGTAATAGAATTGAATACTGGTGGTATCCAGTTTTAGGTAGATTCGAAAACTGTATTCCGGCTTCCAATTTGTCATTAGGTTATTTTTTAAATACAAGTAATCTTGAAAGTGTGATAATTTTTTACCTTCATGAAAGATTTTTAGCATATCGTACTTTTTAATACGGTAGTTATTTTAAAATGAGCCGTAGAATCGCGGCACCATGTTTCTGAACGCGTCTGAAATGACGCGCGACCAATCGCACGTCCCCATTCGAATTTGGAATATTTAAAAACGCGCGACCTTCATAAATTTGACCAATAAATGTCAAATGTTACGTTCGAAAACGGCTTAAAGAAAAAAAATCCTGTTAACATGACACGGTTGAGTTCGTCTCTAACGAAGTGTTAGGACACAATCGCATGAGATTATAAGGCAATTAAAGTCTTGAGATTTTTAAACGATACACATGTTTGCATAAATAAAAAATTCACAATAATTACTTGAATTATTCTCTCTGTCAATAACACTTACATTAGATTCGCTATTTAGAAACAATTTCTACGAAAACGCAGATGATTTCCTATGAAATCAATCAAATCCTCTATGAGGACTAAGGGCAGAAACTTGAAATCGAAGTTAATTGTACAATGAATTTCATTATTATAAAAAAAAACCTATAGTTTCATTTCAAATGGTCAACAAAATTTGTGCTAAGCAAATCTTTCATACAAGCTTTCTTTTATGAAAATGTTCTTGTATTCGTATTGTAAATCGTTCATTCTAAAACACACATATTTCCTGCATTATATACCGTGCCAAGCAATAACATATGCTAATAAAATTTTGTTCAACATAACCTTTATCGATCGTAAAAACGCAATCCCATTATGTTTCTAGCAGGCTGCCGACTTTATGAAGTACTGTATAGGTAAAGCATTTGAACGCAACAAGCGAACGTTCCACCATATCCTAGATTTACTAGGCTAAGTATCCATCTCTGTCTATCGTACTAGAATGAAAGGGACGCAGGATATTACAAGGCTGGACTTAAGTTTTATTGTCTCTTAAAACGTTGGCACATTGCTACGAGTCATTTACGTAGTTTCTTGAAACTTGATCGTAAAGGTTAAATAGTTTAAAATTACAGACATGGAGGTTGATTAACTTTTAATTTCTTCTAGCGTATTTATTTGCCTGTGACCTATGCATTTAAAAAGTATATAGACGAGGCATAGTGAATAATTTTTTTTCATCGGTACTTTCTCTGAAAGGTACTATAACGGTTGTCAAGTTTAGTACCACTTCGTGTCCTTCTATTGACAATTGTTATTGAGGATCATGTGACAAATGTCTCAAGTAAAGTGTCAAATATGCCCCCTATATATATTTCTTGAATCTGTGACTAGGACAGTCTTTTTTCGCACTGTTTTCTATTTGATATACATAGATAAGTTATAATTATTTAATAAATTTTTAAAATGCATAAAAATTGCCAATAGCTGATAAATTCAATTCGATATTATTTATTAAATTAAATAAATATGACATAAATACTAAATTTAATTATACAGAAGTAAGGTATATCTGTTTTAATTATGCAGCATGCATTTAGCAAAAAATAATGTAAAAAAAAACACCTTATTCACACGTCCCACATCCGTTTAATTTTTTTTTCCAAAATGGCGCATCGTTAGTTTCCGGTCTTGTCGAAATTACGTGTTTAAACGCATGTCTAATGTACGTAAAGAAGAGAATTTACGATACATTAAAACCTTTTGATAAAGACCAGTAATTACAACATAAATATTAACTGATAAGAATCAGAAAATGTTAATTATATGTGAAATAAAAAAAAATAATAAGAAAATTGTAATACAAGTTGGTTTTTTGCTTGCTAGTTCCGTTAAGTAAATCTGTAAAATGTAAGTGGCCTCTGGTTAATCCGATTATTTTTGTTTCTTTTGTTAAGGTATGATCCACATACAAGTACCCTTTTATTGTATTTACATAAATGGTTTACATTTCAAGTATTTTCCGATACCCACCTCAGTATTTCGACTTTGTATCAACGTATTTTATTCTATAGAATGTTAATATGTGTAAATTGTCACGAAATATTTAATTCTACATAGATTTACTTCGTGTTCATCTTAACCCTAAGGAGCTTTTAGGGCCAATGTATACGTACAATACACTTCAAACAATCGAATGCTTGTCTCTATTCCTCTACTATGACAACCTTATGGGGTGTGTAAATTTTGGCATTCAAAACATAGATATGAAAAAGAGCGAAGTCTGGACTCTAGATTTTAAGCTTCGGTATGACGAAGTATGGGCAAGACTATAGATGTAAACAGTTATTTGTTTTTTATTAGGACGCGGCGAGGCAGGCGGCGCGATGGCGTGCGCCGGCTGCGAGAAGCCGATCCTGGACAAGTTCTTGTTGCACGTGCTGGAGCGCGCGTGGCACGCGGCTTGCGTGCGCTGCGCCGACTGCCGTGCTCCACTCGCTGACAAATGCTACTCTAGGGATAACAAGCTCTTCTGCAGAAATGATTTCTTCAGGTCAGTACTGATACGGACAAGTTCTCAATCGAGGCCAGTGTATTACATCTTGAGTTCTATTCAAACCCTGCGTAGATGAATATTAATTCTCATAAGAGCAAACTTTTGACTAAACTATCGCATAACTGTTTAGTCTCGCTTAAATTTCTAGCTTATATGGAGCTGCGCACACTACTTGATTTTTAATTTTGTAACTAAACAGTTTAATGGGCTGGCTTTCCAGCTTTCTTATTGTCGATTCTTTAATCGACAATCGCACAACTGTGCGAAAGTTCAGTCAAAGGTGTGCGCCAGCTAAAGTAACGAGATAAATGTGGAAATGAAGGATAGTGTGATGAATTGTAGTATCTAATGACAACTCAGTTAAGTTAGAAAACATGTAAAAATTTACATTTTCGTTTAATAATAACAATTAACAAAAACCTTTTTAAACTTTAAAGTATGAAGTTGACCCGTAAGCTGTCGGCGCTAGGACACCTGTTACTAATGATATAATGATTTATTCCTTAACTACTCAATACGTGGTTAAGATGTTTAACCGTTCTTTTTTTATAGTTTTTTTTTTTAAGTTACACCATTTAAATATTTTGTCTTAACTCCGGATATCACCTACGAAAGTTATAAATAAAATACAATAAGGAAATCTTTATATCTCAGAAGTGTTTTAAGTCATGCAAAACGTGCTACATAGAAGGTCAGTCTATAACCAATCAAATAAATTTATAGATAAATTGAATCTCTCTTTAGTCTTATTTGTGGTAATTTTTCTATTAAAAACAAGATTTCGCCCGCGACTCCATCCGCGTGGAATTTAAAAAAACAAAAGTAAGTAGCCTATGAGTTCTTCCAGACTATCCTCTACATATATGCCAAATTAAACAGATATCCGTTCAGCAGTTTAGGCTACAAACAAACAAACATTTATCTATCTAAACTTTCGCATTTATATTATAATATAAGTAAGATGTATAAGACAGAAGTCGTATTGTTTATTTAACACTTGAGACCACCGACGATTCCTGCATTCAACTGTAATTTGTCTAAACATCAATTTAGGTAAAGAAACCAACTATTAGATTGTTAAATCATATGGCGCTACAAAACAACAAAAAAGAGTAATTTTGTCGCAGGTCAGCCAACAGCGGAAAACGGTTCACTTACGACTTCCGTTGTCTTAATGGTTTAATTCTGTATACCGTTTTAGGGTTCTCTAAAGAATTTAATATATGAATTGTTTACGATATGTCTAAACTATCGCACAACTGTTTAAAAGCGCTTTGATTTATATGAGCTTATATGGAGGTACAGTACTCGATTTTTAGTTGTGCAACTAAACAGTTGAATTGACTGTAAAACAATCGACAATCGCACAACTGTTGTTCTATAGTATAGTCAAAGGTGTGCACCCGCTCTTAGTATCTATTTTCAATTTGTTGTCATCAAAGGGTCTATCACGAATATTTGTGTGACAGTTGCGAAAATGTTTCATAACGTTATCGATAAAACTTTATTAAGACTAGTTGACTTTTGGTTGCGAATTTAGATTTTTTTCATCAAACATTTCTTTCAACTCAACGCAATTAAACTATATTGACTACATACTTGATATTTATTTTAATATTTTCTTAAATAGCGTACTCTAATCTGGAAGCTTTTAATAGCTTTTATTATGAGGATATTATCTAGTTACGTCGTTCGACCGCATTTAGTTCTGGCACGATAGTATGGCAAGATTGAGAGATTGCCAAACCAAAAAAAACATTCTTTCGTATTTCTAAAATTCCTGTTTCATGCATCTTGAAATATGAAATAGACATAAGTAGATATTTTGGCAACAAATCTTTTTTAACCAACAATTTTCATTATAATTATTTCGCATCTGTTATTTTTTAAATAAAAAAAAATGGATACACAGGTCCGCTTTTTCTACGCTTAACTCGATTACCTCTACACTCAGAATTATTAAGGTGTCCCTTAGTGTACACTTAACAGTATTAGTAGTTATATTTGAGTGTATTAAAAACTCGAAGTGTCACTTAAGCTCTCAATAAAGTTTGCGTATAGTATACTTTTTAAATATTTGCGATTGTAGTTCTTTAGGCCCAGTTACAGTTAAAATTGTGCCATGACCACGTTGTTTGGAGCGACATGACAGCCTACACTAAAATGTGTACATTATTCTTTAGTTTATGACTTTTAATTGATGTGAAAACGCGACGCGACACCACGAGCAAGCAAAATCGACCTCATGTATAATTCATACGGCCTCTGTCGCTTATGCAAATCGCACGACTAATTTTACATGATGATACAATAATAATAATAAATACCATGCCAGTTCGCACTCTTCTTGTATTGGTTAACCGCAATATGACAATATGTTTTTGTGTCTTTGGTTTTCTTTAAACTTAAAAGTTATTTTAAAAAAACATCCTGGCATAAACGCTCGTTACTGTCATGTGGTTTTCTTTAAAAAAAAAACAAGTTTTTATTCATAATAAAATATAGTTTATAGTTTGTGTTTGTGGCCAGTATTTTACAGTTGTGGTGCTTTTAAAAATTAATTATGATAAAGGATAGTTTTCTAAATACAAATAGGGTTTTTAATTTAGACCTTTAGTTGTAGTTGTATTTATTGTTTCCTATGGACAAGGAAATTCATACTTAGTCACACGTTACTTAGTTAAACGTCACACTTAGCGATCATTTAGCGATGCGATGTAACTATGAATAAGTGTCTCAAGATCAGTATGTCAGTATTTAAAGTTATATAACGAACCTATAATTATTAACATTGATAAATCGATTTCGTAATTCGTTAATTGGTCACTAACATTGAAATAAAATAAAAGCCAAAAATGTTTAAATTGCATGTCAATAGATAAAATAGCATGATCGGTTGACATAACGATCGATTTTAATCGGTAGCAACGAGAATTTTTGGTATTGACCTAAAAATGAAGGATTAAGTACATCACTCACGAAAACCGTTGATCGTCCGAGTTGTTCCGTATTCGATAATCTTCGAAAACAGTTATTAGTGTTGCGTTCGTTAACGCTACTACACTACCGATTGGTAATCACTAGGGACGTGCTACTTTACGATTAATCTAATTATTTAAATCTTCAATTACTTTTTATGAACTCTATTAAAATTTTAGATCGGGTCTATGGCTTTGTGCGTTGTTACTTTGTTCCTAATAGTCGTTTATTTCTGCTTATATTTTAATTTCTTACATTTTACATGTTCTTTAAAGTTTTCTCAGCCGTTTTTCAAAGTAGAGATATCGTAGTTGGGTTACCGATTGAAGGCTAACTTTGAATTTCCAAAAACGAAATACTTCTAAATAGCAGTAAATTCTAAAATTAACCTAATGTAGTTCTTGTAGTGATTTTTTTTAAAAATAAATGTATAACAATCAGAATTTGTTGCTATCGATATGTAATGAACATCCCTAGTTGTATAAGACGCGTCGATATTTTTTCGAGATCGCTTTAATTTCCGAACGTTTGCATATATTTAACGCCATAACTCATCGTTTCATTGTACGTCCATTATTGACCCTAATGACTTCGGAGCCGCGTATTTCAATACATCGATATTCTGATGGCTTGTCGATAACACGTTTTTAGAAGTGATATCTAAATTATATTTACGATTAATATTTTAACTTGGACGGACATAAAATTTGTCAGCGGCGACTCGTTTACTTCGTTAAATCTGGTTGTTAAATCGGACTCAATCAACCGAATGAAAGAAAAGATCGATTCTAAAGCGATTTTAGATTTTTTTTTTACTAACCTCGCATCCGTGTTACGTTTGTGTTTACAACGTTCACTTTGATTCATCAACATTATAATAGATATAAATTATTAGGATTATTTGCTATTTAAAACAATTTATGTGCGATTTCCGTATTTTGTGGCAGTCGCAGGTGAATTAGACCACCGTTGTGCTGCTCGATATCAAAACGTGCTTTATTTAGTCAAAGTGAAATTAAATTTTTAATTTATTGCTTTGTGTCAAATGTCAGTTCGAGCAGATATGATGTTAAAGTTTTCTATAAATTTATATGACTTTTGACCTTAATAATGTAACTTTTTTATTATAGAAATGGCATTTGAAGATCACATATATCATTTTATTAATGCTTGAGGCGGAAGCTTTGTTTCTTTTTCAATGAAATCCTTATTTTTATGAAAACCAAAAAAGGTGTAACATTTTTATTTCAAGAACTTAAGGATAAGCAATTGTAAACCTTAAAATTAAGAGGGTAAGAGGTAGTTTTATATGACGATTTGTTTATTAAAAGCATTGATATGGTGAAAGTGAAAAATAAAGATGAAATATGGGAACCCGCGTCGATAATTAGATGGGATTAATTTTTACGATAGTATTACGGCAGATGCCGGATCTGATTTTTTTTATTAAGTTTCTTGGTCAAATTTTAAGTGGCATTTAACGGATCTGCTACTTTCGAAAATAGAACGAAGTTTCCATTTATTTTTTTCTAAATTTCTTATATACACAATAAAATTCGTCTGTCTCATTCTCTCTGAAAACAAAAGAGATTTTTTTGTTTGAATATCTGTTCTCTATCTCTCTTACATGAGAATAGATATTAAATTATGTCTTATTTCGCAGGAGATATGGTACAAAATGCAGCGGTTGTGGGCACGGTATCTCGCCATCCGACCTGGTACGGAAGGCGCGGGAGAAGGTGTTCCACCTTAACTGCTTCACGTGCCTGGTCTGCCGAAAGCAGCTCTCCACCGGCGAGGAGTTGTACGTGCTAGATGATAACAAATTCATCTGCAAAGAAGATTACTTAGCGGGAAAAGCGCCAACGCATTGTAAGTTATTCCGTTATTTTCATTTTTGATGTTTTAACATTTAGATCTGACTAAACTTAATTTATAAATGCCTACACTAGATGGCGCTGTTTGTTAGGTTAGTGTTTGATAATTAAACATAGATGGTGCTAGTAAATTCGAGATGATCCAGTGCTTTTTATTATAAGAAAAAAATGACAGATAAACGACGATCTAATTACTGTAAAGCTGTAAACACTACTTGTTAAATAGTAATGTATGAGATTATTCACGGTTTAGTATCGTGTCATTACTCTTATTTATGTTATGTATGTGCATAATAATTGTTCCACTTAGCTTTGCTCTATGTTTGACATTTCGTTATTCAGAAGAACCGAATCATTATCAACTTGAGAGATTTTATTTATGTTTAATTTCACTTATGTGTAACGTTAAAATTGTTATTAAGTTATTTTATTAATGTACAAAACTTAATTACAAGGCAATGTATCTGGTAGTTATTTTAGGTGTGTTTATTCTTTGTAAGATTTCGTTGTGTGACGACATTGTGGTCGGGTGTCGTAAAATAGGATCTGTCAACTGTCAGATTGCTTTGAAATTGCAGTGGTCTTATTGTAGCCGCTATTTACGCAAGACCAATCAAACAACATACGCTATCACGTTCGCAACACAAGGCGGTGTTGCCGCATGAAAAAAATAAATTAGGTCTTTTATTGTCCTCGCAGCGATTCGGAGCCAATCGTTTTCGTATAATTACTTTTCTAAAACATGACCGGAGTCCCCTTCGATATTCGAACGTGACATGTGAGAATTGCATTCACAGATTAAAAAAGAGTTTTTTATTGTTTAAGAACGTATCGCGGGCAACAATAAAATTCTCAGAGCGCCCATTTTGAAATCGGATTTTTCGATCAATACGAACCGTAACCGAATCGAACGGTGAAAAAAAAAAGAAACAAAACGAATGAAGTTAAAAAAACGCCAACTGAATTACACATTAGCCACGTCTCCACGCGGTAGTGGCGTAGACAACATCTTTTTTTTTCGTATATCTCATTGTCAAAGGCAATGCCTTGGCGTGAGCCACAAAAAACTGTTGGCAGTTCAGGCAAGAGTCGTGAACTGACGGAAATTTGAATACATTTTTGTACGTCGAAGGTTTTTACTGCGGATTTCCTTTTTTTGGTCAAATGAAATGGCTTTATGTTTGAATTTGTAAGATTTTTACCTTTTATTCTTAACATTAACCAATCTTTCTCGGCCCTTATATTAAGCTAGATAGAAATATATTAAGTATATTTTTATCCCTGGTCCATTACATCATCGTAGTTATTCCGCGGGCAATATTTGCCGTATTATTCCACTCTAACAATGTCTAAACACAATTACCCAACGTAAACACGCGGCGCCGCGGGCGCGCACATGTTGTGGCCACGGAAACGCAAACAACGCAACCCTAACGCCTCTGGATTTATTTTCCCTACCTCTGTACCGTCACGAAATCTTCTGTAACACATCAACTTCAAATTGCTCTAAAAATCTATTTACTATAGCTAAAACACTTCTCTTATTAAAAAAAAACCTACAAAATATAATATGCATAAATCTCTACGTGCTTTTATCTAATGTGTATATCCTTACGCTTATTTAGTTAACTTAAAGATGTTTAGTTAACTTTATTGATATTTGCAGAATAAATTACCTTTAAAATTATTCTATTTCTACCTTTGACATTTAATTTGTCGCTTCTTTAAAATTTAACAAATCGTTTTTGTAGAGTTAAAAACAGTAACATGCGATATAACAAAATGTTTTGTTCCTTTCCCATGTTTTCGTGTTCATTTTAACACAGCTAGTGGTCCACATTAACATTTATGATGAAGATTAATTTTGATTTATTTATAGTCGGAATATCCGACAACATCTCATTTGCATGCGCTCGAATCTAACACGTAGAAATGAGGTTTCATCATCTACTATAACATTTTAATACTGGCCAGCTAGAAATTTAGTATTCCATTACCATTTTCTTTATTATTTTATTACATTTTATTCAAATCATTACTAATTAGAACAGTAGTCAGTACATAAATTTTCGCCAAAAAGATGTTTCTTTTGAATTTTTAATATTTATTTTCCTGCTATCCGTTTTTTTTCATTTGTTGCCATAAACATATTAAAGAAATTACAACTGCAAATCCACAAAGAGGAAAAAACATTCGAATTACAAAATTCAAAAAGTGTATTTTTTCTTACATGCCACTATCATTTCGCGCGTCTTTTGGCATTTCGAAGAAGGGGAGCGTGATATTTACGTTTGATAAAACCCCTCTGATCGGAATATATGATACAGCAACAAGAAATCACTTCCACTGGCTGCTCTAAGCCCTTGGACGAGGAGATTAGGCCGGGAACTGCAAACCCCGTACAGGGGATAAGAAGCTTACGCGGTTATTGATACCGTTAATTCGTTTATCCAACCTTTTTTAGCCATGCATATTCAGAATGCATATATTTGACAACATTTGTAAAAGTCAAGTGTTCATAAACTTCATAGAATACATACTTTTGAATATTTAGTTCATAAATATTTTGAGTATGAAAGAAAATTTAAATTAAGAATACTTAGCGCGAGATCATAAAGACAAGTTCTGGACCTGATAAGCGAATTTTCTGAAAGATGAGTAAAAAGTGTTTAACGTTGTTATTATACATATATCCCTTATTTGATTAAAAAAACATTTTTTTTTATCATAATTTGTGTAATATTTGTTAAAGATCATACTTATAGCAACCCTGTTTGTGGAAGGGAGGGTTAATCTGCGCGAGGCAGCCGGGCCCCCGATTGCTTACCCTGATAACGCTTATCAATCAGTCGCACGCGCCGCGCCGCCTGGGGTTGAGATATATCGCGCTTTTTTTTGTTTCTAGTTCTATGCTCTTTTATATTTCATACAAAAATTCTAAATTACATCTTAATAGAACCCCAAAACTACGAAAAATATGATTCAATTATTACATCCTGAAGTACATTGAAATGTGTTTTTGACGTATATTTTAAAAATACAATTATTCTACATTTTAACAATCTTTTTCACTTCGAGTTTCTGTACAAGCCCTTAGGCCCACATTTATGCTGTAGGCTGTTTGTCCAGCAACCGAACGGGGGGTATGATATGTTTTTGTTTAGAATGGGCCCGCTCTGACGCGCATGCCACTGATATCAGCAGGGAGAGGGTTAAACGATTGCAACGATTGTTCATCTCTCCATAATAACTATAACGATAATATTATCATCTCTATCGTTCTCTTTGAAATAACAGAGACGACTATACATGCTGATAATGGAAGAATTTTATGGTGAGAACATACAACTAGTTCGCTTCATACCTCAATCTTACTAATATTATAAATGCGACAGTAAATGGATCGATATTTGTTGTTTGCAAACGGCTGAACGAATCTCAATGAAATTTGGTATAGATGTAGAGCATAATCTGGAAGAACACCTAAGTACCTTACTTTTACTTGTTTTTATAGTACACTGATAGAATCACGGGCGAAAGATGGTTTTTCATATTTAAAGGCTAAAAGATTCGTTATAAAATTGTCTTTGTCAGTTTAACTGCCAAGGTATTATAAGTAGAAAAAAAAATGTTATTTATGATTTTTTTTACGTAGTAACAATAACATTCAAACAATTTTCAATATTTCGCTTGTATAATCTGTGACCGGGAGCTTCATGAGCGTTGTCTAAAATCTTAAATGGAACTGTAGTAAAAAATATCTATTTTTGTCATTTCTGATTCGAGTAGTTTTCGATTTGCAAAAAATTATCAAAATCCGGTTCATTAGTTTCAGAGCTGATCCGTTACAAGTAAATATTTTTTCACCGCACGTTAACGGTTTAGGTAACTTTAAACTAAAACTTTGTTTTTAATTTTTTAATGCATTAATCTACTGAAATCTTAACTCTTAAGTGTAAGTAGCTTTTGAATTAGTTCCTGAAGTTGAATAAATTGACATTTGGAGCAACTTGCATAAATAAAAACAAACCGAGACATCAAAAAGTAGAAAAAGTTGTCATTTTTTCTCAACAATCGTGTTTTTTTTCGTTAGCCAATGTTTGTGTTTCACTTAAACTTTATTCTACTTTTAGCAAGTTAAAACAAATAAAAGGAACCGTATTATAAATGTATAAAAATAAATCTCCGGCAAATGTAGCGATCCGTTAGTCCAAGAGTCTAAACTTTAAATTGTTCCACAGACTAAACAAAACTATTCTAGAGTTTTGATTCAAATATTCACAAACTGGCGACAAACATGAATGTCGACTGAACATAAAAAAACATAAAACATCAAATTACAGACGTAAACAAAAACCAAGCGACCACGCTGTTGACATAAATCAGAGAAATTTGAACTTTGTTTCATAAGCATAAGGTCGATATTTCTTTGTGTAAAGCTATGTACAGTCACGTAGAGAAAACACGAATGGCGTGGAATGGAGGAGAGTGATAGAATCCCATTTCGCCCTCCTCCCCTGCGCCCGGGGGGTTGCTGGGGGTCGTTATTCGCGATGCTGCATCCGACGGACCGATCGAGTTAATAAGATTGGCAGGGACTTTCTGTTTTGAATTCCCTTGAATATTAATACTTGTTTTTCCTCTAATATTATCTTCTGTAATGTAGGTGTTACCTTGTGATTCAATTAAAACTTTTATTTTTATAACATAAGATGGCAAACGAGCAAGCGGCCATCTGAATCCGCCAAAATGGCGAAGCGACCGCTGCCCATAGACATCCGCAATTGCAGA
>DVQG01000208.1:0-17379 GCA_018231605.1 Papilio ambrax
AATTTTTTAAACCGGCTTTATTTTTTGAGTTATTTCAATACATACAAAACTCCAAATCTTTACCCTTTATAACATTAATATATGTCAATATGACATAAATGCTTATTTTTAATTCTAAAAATATACATAGAAGATAATTTTGTGAAACAAAAATTTTTTTCAGTAAGGTATTTTTTCCTCTTAAATATCAGACCAAATTTGCTCGTAGGTTTTAATTGCTAATTGCTGAAAGGGATAAAATATATCGGAGCAATATTCATTATCCTTTTCATCGGGATACTTGTCAAATTTACCATTCCAATTAAATGGAACATTGCAATGCAGTTTCATTTGGTCGCAAATCTCTACCCAATCTTTGGTATTAAATTATTGCAATAGTAATAATTTAATTCACAAAATAATAATTAAAAATTGAAAATTTGTCGTGAATTATTAATTACAAGACTTATCTCTTGTCATAAATGTGACCAAAACAAATCTTAAATCGAATAAAAAGAAATAACGGACGCAAAGGTTTTTTTTAAAAGACAAAACATAAATAATTAAAGAGGCAAAGTCTCAGCGGAATCCAGCGGGTAAGTTTCTTTGTTAGGTTTACGTATAAATTTAAAGTCTATCAAAATAAGTAATTGATATACCATTCTGCAAGCAACGCTTAGTCACCAACATGTGAATGCTGTCACGTTATCATTATGTGGAGTCATCATACATATATGGTTCCCTGACTTTGGTTTGTTCGAAAAATCATCCTTCAAGAGGACGACATCACGGGCAACAGTTAGCGTGTAAAATATTAGAACGCTTAATAATTTATTAATGCATGTAAATTAAATTATAATATAGAAATCTACTTAAGTAGGTGCAATTCAATAAAATAAACAAAGGCAGCAACGCAGTACTCGGAAAGTATTCGAAATAAATTACAATGCGACATATCGATTAGGAACGCTTACGGTATATTACTAGGTATATACATTACACGTACGTGTTCTTTAAATCACTATTTCTTATCAAAGAAAATTAAGATTAGCCTACGTTTTTTTAATGTGAAGTAAAATAATCACATTTTATGTCAGCAACGCAAAATAACGGAAGCGATCAAATTTCATAACTTTTATAAGATAATAGCTTGAACTATCGTACAATTTATGATAGAATTAACTAGGTCAAATTAGCCCGTTATGCTGAACGTACAATTTTAACAATAAAGTTATTTAATCACGTATAAATTTTTCATTATTGCGTCAATATACTCACTTATCGTCCTTCCCGCTAATCATCAACCGGATACGACCTCTGGTCTTATTTTGTAATGACGTCGGTACAAAATATTAGTCAAATATTTATTTTAAAGTATAAGTTCACTTACCTCGCGTCAAACTTGTGGCCGTTTTCAAGTGTTCCGGTATAGTGCATGGTCAGCATGTCGCCATGTTTGGACTTGGTCGTGCATTCTTCGGGAAGGCTTGTTACGTCTATCTTAAATTCGGGCTCGGTAGCCGCGAACGTAGCCCCAGCCAGTGCTAACAGCACGAACACGCAGCGCATCTTGAAGTTACGGAAAGTTATCGCTTTGGCTGAAATAGACGTCCGCTCCCCACGACCGGTGCAAAGCAACTGAGCTGGTTTTGCCAACCAACTTGGAATTCGTGAAACTTTGCCGTTAGCTAGTGCGATGTGGCCATCGCGTTTTGACCTCTCACTCTGTTGAGTACGTTACACTCCGTATTAGAGTGAATAAGATAGAGTGTTATCACTCAGTGACGCTGAGCCTCTTCGCGTTTGCCACGCAAGCGAGCGATGACGTGATCTCCTCATTCGCAGCAATAGCGACGTGTTCTACTTTTACCAAAAACTTACAAACTTTTCTATTTTAAGCTATTGACATTAAATAATGTATTAAAATAAAAAAAAAATTAAAATTAAAAATGCATGGATACCGAGATCGAAAACTAAACCTATCCAAAGTTTTGTTTATCTAGTTACTATGGATTAATATAAATTGTTTCTAACAGTAACGTAACTTTCTCTAATTCATGATGCGTTAGTTGAAAGTGCAAGAAAGGCACTTGAATTATAAAGCATTTATTCCACTTAACTGCCAGTATTAATTTTTGTGTCTGTAATCGAAGTGAGTTTTTTTGCGCATAATCATCATCTCAGTGGTCTTATTCCATCACGTGGGGTCCGCGCGCGAGTAGTCAATATTTTTTGGCTTAGTTTTTACGGCCGGCTTTTATATTTTGAACAATTTGATGAAAATTAAAAATTCGTTATTTTGTTGCAAGCTAAAATTATAAACAATCTTTGGTCATTGCAATATAAACAATTTCGTAATGGTTTCACATTGTACGAAGTAGTGAGATAACATCGGTTGTATTATATTTTAAGAAAGTCACATTTTTTAAAGACATTTCTACAATTCAGGATCACAGTCTTAACATTTTAAAACTAGTTTTGTCAGTACCATAGATTCATATTCGTGTTGTCTATACTAATATTATAAAGACTTGTATTTTTATGTATTTTATTATTTATACTGAGCCGATTTTAAAATTTTTTTAACCGTTAGAAAGGTAATTTATCTGTTAGTAATATAGGTTATAATGTTAAATTTCACGCAGACGAAGTCGCCAGCAACAGCCGGTGTTGTAGAAATTCCTGAAAGCAATCTTGTTACTTGACAACTTGCTCAATATCGGTCTTCTATTTCTATTCCATAACTTTACAATAATTTGTAGTTGACACCAAGCTTAAAAAATGTCCTGTAATTTTTTCCTTGCTGTTCAAAATTTCGTGAGACATTATCATAAACGTATTAAAAACGGCTCAATTTACATATGATCTCCATATATTTCTTTAAATTTGTTTTTTCCTAACTTGTCATAAAAAATCAACATTAAGATTCGTCAATACTGTGCTAGATATAAGCCTTTCCCAATTATCCATTGAGATTTTTCATTTTCCGCGTACAAAAAACACAAATGTTTTAATTAACTAGTCTGTTCTGATTCTTGTATATTATATTTCTAGATAAGTTAAACAGCAGTCGATTCTCTTAAGGTAAATAATACAAAAAAACACTGGGTAAGTCAACATCGTACAGTTTTTCTAACTCTTTTTTTTAAACTGGCTGTTCCCGTGCGGCTTCATCCGCATGGAATTATAAAAAAAATATTTTCAATTGTTTACATCAAATTCTTAATTGTAAATGTTAAGATTCAAATGCACTAATAACATCTATGGCAACCTTGCTTCCTTAATACTGGCAGCTGGTAGTTTATGGTTCCTTTCCCACATGAAGGTGTGTAACAATTTATTTACCCCCTAAGTTTAATAGCGTGAAAATGTATAGCCTAAAGTGTGTCGTAAGTCTAGGGCTTTTTATTAAAGAAAGAATCATTCAAAAACATGCTGTGACTGTTGACATCCTACGCTACAAAGTAAAGTTTCCGTGTTTCCGTTTTATTATATTAGTATAGATAGAATTTTTATTCTGCATCTGTTATTTATGTTTGCCTTAAGCATCGGATTAACAACAGCTTTAATTTTTACCGCACTGTAAATTTATTTCGTGGGTTCGCGAGTATGCATTACAGACAAAAAGTTTAAAAATCCGTATAGGTTTTGTTATGATGTATTTCAATTCGATGTCTTACCAAGAGTTTTTATTATTTGTTGATGATTTTGTTGTAGAAATATTAACACTGTTGAATCCTACATACATTGTTACATATGTAAACTCTTGGAAAATTCTATAATACCGATAGTTGGTAAAAAGAATAAATAAATTTGTGAAGTTTTTGTATGTGTTATTCTTTTGTTTTCAATTTTCAGATCTTGACTTCTTATCAGTGTTAAAAATTTTATTGAAAAGAATTCTGTGCTTTAAGAATTTTCATTCCGTCGACTCTATCTGTATGCAATATTAATAAAACTTTATTAAAATATTTGTATACATTTTAGATCCGAGAGATTATACGCTTTTAAAAAAATCATATCGAAGTTGAATAGACTATGCTAAGCATTTTCTTAGCGAAACTTATTAAAATGAGAGTTTTTTCAAAGCCTGTTTTAGCTTAGTAAAGAACACTTTATTAACATTTTTGATGAAAAAGATTGTATTGCGAACAGCTAGAGTAATTTTATAGGATAGTAATCCGCTGCAATTGAATTTGAGATAATAATATATATTCGTACCTAAGGAAAATCACACTTCATACACGCATAATTAAGGAAAAAACTTAGTAAGTAGCCTATGTTTTCTTCCAGTCTATTACCTATGCCTAATTTTTATCAATTAATTCTGGAGATGCCTTCTAACAAACATCCCATACATCCAAACACTTGCATTTATAATGTAAGTAAAATAAAGTGCCAATTTTTTATGTTTTGCTAAATATTATCGCACATTATGAACAGATACTAGTGATACCAAATGTTTGTGCATTTCATATATATTTTAACAGATATCGAAGAAGAAAAAGAAGTTTGTGTACGAGTCCCGGTCCAGCGTGCAGCTGGAGGGCGCGGAGCTGTCGCTGTACGAGGAGGTGGCGCGCACGCCGCCCTTCCTGCGCCGCGTGCTGGCGCTCGTCGGCACCAAGGGAGTGGGCCGCCGCACGCTCAAGAACCGCATGATACACGAACATCCTGACAGATTCGGTGCTGTTGTACCGCGTGAGTGGTTTTTAGTTATTTATTCATCATCATCACCGGCTCATTATACGTCCCCGCTGAGCGGCTCGGAGCCTATTCTAAGTAATAACATAGGCCTAGTCACCCTATACCGTGCTTGAAGTGGAGCGCAGATGACGCTTAGCCTGAACCTCGTTTAGATTCAAACTTTCGAATGTTATACAAAGTGTTGTTTGTCTATATTCAGATACGTCTCGTCCGCCGCGTCCTTTGGAGGAGAACGGTCTGTCGTACTGGTTCGTGTCGCGCGAGGAGATGGAGCGCGACGCGCACGCCGGCCGCTTCCTGGAGTACGGCGAGCACAACGGACACATCTACGGTACACACCTAGACTCCATACGAGCCGTCATCAAAGAGGGTAAGTCTACTAATTCTATTTGATTTCTATCAACACCATATGCATTTAAATATTCTTATTCAAAGTCTTATTATTTGTAAAGTGTAAAGGGAATTTCTCATAATAAATCGACACTTAAACTTCAGCTACTATTTCCCAGATAGTTTTAGATTTTCGCCAGAGATTAAAATATATATATAGAGGAAGCATAGTTGACACTTCACTTGAAGCAGTACACTTGACAACTAACATAGTACCTTGCAAAGAAGTTACCGGTGAAAAAAATTGATGTTCATTATGTCTAGTCTATATATTTCTTAAATGTTTTTGATTTTCGCACAACAAATTTTATTCCCGTTTTTCTATTCACCTAAGAATTGTATATAAATGATGTTTGTACAGGTAAGATGTGCGTGCTGGACTGCGCGCCGGCGTCGCTGAAGCTGCTGCACAACAGCAGCGAGTTTCTGCCGTACGTGGTGCTGGTCGGCGCGCCCGGCATCGACCAGCTGCGCAACCTCACATACGCCTCCAACAGGAACCTCACGGTCAGCATACACCGACATACATCCTACTGCATACACATGTAGATTGTTCAACATTCATCTCCCCAACCATATCCTATCCCCGTAAGGTCGGAGCACCGGCTTTTCGTCCTCCGAATAACTAATCATCCGTCATCTCAGTCATTTCACGAAATCCATCCATCTCTTTCTATGTCTATCTCTTTTTCCCCTCCACATTCATAACTAACGTCCATTTGTTACATGCGATTCATCCTTCCTGATAACATGACCATACCATGCTAGACTTTTACTCCTTAATTTCTCAACCACTGTAGAATATTCAACTTTCTGTTGAAAATTACATACATGTGTAGTAGCTGTTTTTATTCTTAATTAGTCGTTATTATTTGTAAGTTTCTAGTGTAACTTGTCATGAAATGTATTTAGACTATATCTGTACAATTCAAAATTTTAGTAAGTATTCATCGTACTAGAAATATACCCAATCCTCATGCTTAAAATCTAGCGCATACCATCCTTTGACCACGTCTTTACCTAAAAGGTGAAGTCATGTATGACATAGAGTAACTCTCATAGATGAGTTAGTATTTTAGTGTTTATTGTGTTTTTTAAATGATAGTATATGCATGTTGATGTGTGTGCATGTGCGCTGTAGTTCGACAGGCAGAGCTCCATCCGCTACAGCTCGCGGCGCGCGCGCACGCTCGAGTCCCTTGCATCACTATACGAGGTAACACACTTAAATTCATTTGTATTTTACATATATGTTATGTTTTAAAATATAGTTAAATAGCTGTCACCCGCAACTACGTCCGCGTAGAATTTAAAAAAAAAACTTAGTAGTCTATGTGTTCTTACAGACTATGCTCTATCTACATCTATGCCAAATAGCCAGGTCCTCTATGTATATAGTCTTCATGTCAAAGTGAAAAATACCAGTATATACAAGCTGTTTTGAAGAAAAATTCTGTTGCAGTAATAAAATACAATTACGCAACAGTTTCGATATCTTGATGTAAATGTCCAGTCCAAAAACTGATAGATATATAGCATATTTTTAATCTTTATATGTATGTTTGTAATACAGGAGGAAGATATGAAGCAAACGCTAGAGGACAGCGCTCGCATCCAGAGAACATACGAGAAGTACATCGATCTTGTGTTAATCAATAACAATAATGACACCACTTACTCTAAAATAATGGACGCCCTCCACTCACTGTCCACGGACCACCAGTGGGTGCCTGTCAGCTGGATTTATTAACCTTTATAAGCATTAGAATTTATTTTAAGCAACCATGGTCTTCCCAGCTAAATTTGTTCGTAATAGCAGCCTTATAGCTTACAAAATTAATATACCTTTAATTAAAATTTAAACGTCATTTAGATATTTAAACAATTTGTACGATCTAGATTCTCTTCACCATGCACAAGTTAGAATTCTCGATTTTTATGTATTTATCTACAAATTTCATGTATTGTCAAAATCAACAGTTTATTTAAGAAGACTTGCCGTTGTTTTATTGTATTACATTTCAACTGCCAACTTTTAATGTCATTTATTTACTAAGATAACTTGTGCTGATATATGTTCTGCCTCGTCTCAAAAATCAGAGACAAGAAATTGTTTTTGTATAGTAAAAACAATTACAATAAATAATGTATAAGAATAATAATAGAATAAAAGCAATAGTTACTTATAAGGGATTTTGATATTTTTTTAAGATTTTTTTTATCGAATTTAATGTACGGTCATCACAAAGTTATCACAGCTTTAGACATAGTATTAAGGAATAGATGTATGTTTTATACCATGGTTGCATTGAATTTAAAATGCAAGATATTGCAGATATGTAAGCAGTTTGCTCTATTTAAAAAAAAAGGAGATGGTTTAGCACCAAGCTATTCCAGCACTGAGCAATATTGTAAATCATTCCATTGATATGATCTATATTTGTTCTTTACAAAACTGTTACCACAGGCTTTGCTGATTTTATAACCTTAAAATGATATCATTGCCTTTATATGTTCAAAATTTAACATCCCACCAAAAAAATATAAAAAAAACTTTAGTTGTAAGATTTTTGTGTCATTACAATTATTATAATTATGTTTACTAAACATTAAGGTACACAGGCCTAAATAATTAGTGAATAGAACTTTTTTATATTTAGTCTAGCTTAATTTAAGAACAGCATGCATTTAAACAATGAAATCTATGTAATAAGTATCTAATGCCCGTTTTACTAAAATTTTATTCACAAGCATATATCTAGTTTTTATCATTTTTCAGAACTTATGGGAATATCAAGAGTTATGAAATAATATTAATGTCATGTTAAAATCCGTGAAAATCAATTTCTTACAAGTCATGTACCTTTAGTGAAAACGGACATTACTGCTGTCGGTTTAAGAAAAAATATAGTAAAGGCGCACGGAGCAACGCAATCACATGTATTTTTATATTTATAGCAAAATAATTATACCTTTTATTACGTTATTAAAATATTTACATTATAATATTATGAAAAATAATAGTTTTTCAATATAGCACATATAATTGAAAGGTATGGCAGCATTATTTTACAAGTTTGAAAATACCACGACAAGATCTTTTTTTATCATCTTTATATCTTAGAGGTTTAGACATAGTTGTATGTTTGAGTTATGTGTATTAAATATTATAATATGTAGTTTGATTTGCGTAATATTAGCTTGTATTGCGTAAAGTATCTCACATTCCGTCCATTTTGTTTCGTTTGTTAAGCTATAAAGTCTGTACGAAGAGTATTTCAATATATGCATCGAGCAACAGCAATGTTTTTTTTTTATTTTACACTAATTCATGGCTTTTCTTTATTAAATTTCGCTTTTTTTAATAAATAAAAGTTTATTTGCTTTTGCACAAGAATTTTATTCAGTAATTCCACATCTTTCGACATGTTTTATCCTTGAATTCCACCATAACTACAACGTGATGATCATTGATTATTAGGTTGACGATTTGTCTTGTAATGGCGAACGGAATTCTTGAATATATTGGGATCTATATGGTTCAAGCCAGTTTCAGAACCGCTCGCATTCGTACTGTCGGACTCTCTCTCCAATAGGTGAGGCGCCAACAATAAAAATAGTTGCTAAAATAAAACAAACCTGGATAAAAGAATGTTAAATAAAACAGCTGTAAAGATGTCTCGACGTCATTTTTACCTCTGCCCAAGGAATAAGAGGCAGATTCGTGAAAGCAGCTTGCCAACCCGGCAGTCCGAGGTGTACTAAGGACATCCTGAAGTAACAAGTGAAGGAGTCCGCCAACCAGCCCCAGGCACCTTCGCGGGTCGCTAACCAAATGGACCAGCTACCGTTTGAACAAATAAGGCAAACCTATAAATATAAATAAATCTATCTAGATTTAAAATTATAATCCTCAAATGTAAATATTTACACACTAGGAACAAATGTTATTGAAAAAAAGCCATTACATGATAAGGTACAACAAAAATTTGAGGAATCATTAGAATCGTTAACACGAGATAGAAATTTAGTACTACTTACCTACGATCAATGGTAAAAAACTACTAACCTTTCCGATATTTCTACAGGTATCTAATTCAAAAACTTTGCTTTTTGGATTAAGTACTGGTCGTGATCCAGAACTATTCCGTGTCACCGAGAAGTCCAAAAGGTCTTTTAAGCCGGCAGACAAACATAATTCATTTAACGAATTTACTTTTATAGACCCAACTTGCAAAATTTCATCAGCTGTTAAAAATATAACTAGTTGTAGAAAAGTATCTTCAAAAAACGTTATTTAAAGATACATTTTATTTTCCAGAAAGTATTATCATGGCTTTTGATAATTCCTTACACTTAAATGATCATAATTTTAAATGGAAGAACCCCATCCCAATCATTATCCACTCATATTTCCATTCGTGTCGACATTTCTTCATAGAAACTTCTCATGGAGTCATGATGAGAGTGGAAATAGATCATTGGTATAAAACCAAACTAATAAAATTGCAGGTTTATCATTCTCCTTTTCCCTTAGCAACTCGTGAAGAGACATTCTTATCATCGTGAACTAGCAAGCTGCATATTGATAAAACTTCATGCCATAATATTAATTATACTTGCCCGAATATTTAAAATTCCATGTCAATAAAAATCCATCACTAGAAGCATAAAAATTGCGTAAATCATCCGGCAAAATAGTCGAATGCCTTTGCTCCCAGTTAGAAATAGCTATACGATCGCAGGGCGGTCGTCGTTCTACTGCCACGTTTGATATACGGGGATCAGACTCTACAAGTAAAAATAACATTTAATAACAATAATTTAATAAAGCATGCATTCAAATCTGAGTTAACGTATTTTTTTTTTTGATATTTATGAATAAAGTAACATTCAAAAAGTATTGAAATGACAACACAAGTAAAAACTGTCAATGATGACTAAATAAATCTGTCAAAAAGTTGTTTTCTTAGTATCAACACATGTTTTCTTAACCTAACATACTCAAAATCGAGTATCGATAAGGAAGTTTTTCCATTTCATTTTCCTTATTTTATTTATAATGGTCCGAAGATGACAAATGTAGCACCAGGTGTTTGTGCTATTAAGGCAGAATATATCATTCAAAGGTCAGATAAATGTAACAACGTTCAAGAATCTGAAACATCTTTAAAAAGAAAGCTAGATGGAGAAATCGAATATGAAGACAAGAAAATTAAACATGAAGAACCGTCCCACAAAAATAAAAAGAGAGGTCAAAATAAAGCAAGACCTAAAACATTCAAAGATGAAATACAGAATAAACCTTGCCCTAGTATATTAGACCTAAGTAAGAGCGACGAAAAAAAATGTCAATTTACCAATTGCAAATATATACACAACCCTTTAGATTATTTAAAAATGAAACCTCAAGATATAGGTGAAAAGTGTCGATTGTTTGATATCCGAGGCAGGTGTCCAAGAGGTATAGCATGCCGCTTTGGCTCATGTCATATCACGCCTGAGGGCTATAATATTACTGACGACAATAAAATCAAACAATGGAAAGACGATACCAAAAACACACTGCAAAGTTCACTTCAGATACAATTGCAAAAGAAAAAATATGATTTTAGTTTAGCTGAAAATATTGTGAAAAGTTTTATAAAGAATACACAAAAAAATGACTCTACAGATAATAACAAAAATGTCAACAGTGGGACAGTAACTGATGAAGATTTAATAAAACTGAACTCCAGTGAAAAAAAGAAAATAGATTGGAGTGATAAGTTGTATCTAAGCCCTCTCACAACAGTGGGAAATCTACCTTTTAGAAGAGTTTGTAAAGATTTTGGTGTTGATATTACATGTGGGGAAATGGCTCTCTGTGAACCATTGATTAAAGGTTTAAAACAGGAATGGGCATTAGTAAAAAGACATGAATGTGAGGACATTTTTGGTGCTCAAATATGTGGAAGTAATGCATTCATCATCACCAAAGTAGCACAATTATTACAAGAAAATACAGAACTTGATTTTCTTGATCTAAATTTAGGATGTCCTATAGATTTAATCTATAAAAAAGGTGGAGGTTGTGGGATGATGCATAGATTACCTGGATTAGAGACATCTATCAAATCTGCTTCAAAATTGTTAGATATACCATTCACTGCGAAAATAAGAACTGGGGTGTACCAAGATAAAAAAATTGCCCATACAATTATACCCAGAATGTTTGAATGGGGAATATCACTTGTAACATTGCATGGTAGGTCACGAGAGGCTAGGTATACTAGATCAGCAGACTGGGAGTATATAGAAATGTGTGCAAAAACTGTGGCACCACACCCCATGTATGGTAATGGTGATATATTAAGCTATGATGATTATGTTAAAACAAAAAAAGTAGCACCTTCAATACAAGGCGTCATGATTGGTCGTGGTGCACTTATTAAACCTTGGATATTCACAGAAATTAAGGAACAAAGAATGTGGGATATAAGCAGTAAAGAAAGATTTGAAATTATTAAGAAATTTACTAATTATGGTCTTGAACATTGGGGCTCAGACACTCAAGGAATTGAAAATACGCGCAGATTTTTATTAGAATGGTTATCATTCCTGTACAGATATGTACCAGTAGGTTTATTAGAAAGACCACCGCAAAAAATAAATGAAAGGCCACCAACATATATAGGCAGAGATGATTTAGAGACTCTTATGGCTTCAAGCAATTGTAGTGATTGGGTAAAAATTAGTGAAATGTTACTAGGTCCAGTACCTGATGGTTTTGTGTTTTTACCTAAACATAAAGCCAACTCATATTGATAATATAGATTACTATATATATACTAACCAAGGACTCTTGTAACACCCAGCGTGATATTTTCATAAAAAGAATCTTCTGACACTAAATCTACAGAAAAACTCATGATAGTCAACAAATTGAATATTGTCTAAAATAAGCAACATAAAATGCCATAGCAACCAAGTTGGAAATGTCAAATAAAGACTTTGTTTTACTGTTTATTATTTATTGACTATATTTTTTCATATCTTTTTATTTGAATACAAAATGAAATTGTCAAGAAAATGCTGAAAAATTCGTGTGACGTAATCTGTCCCATAAATAAAATTCATCTACTTTTTTACTAGGTAAATTACACTGGGCCATTGTGGGTTGGTTGACTTGTGAAGATATTTGATGTTTTTTGCAAATGTGCTAGTCGCAACACGATGTTTTCCTTCACTATAATGTCGGGTAATTGAGAATATGAAATTCGAAGTCGATAGGTACATGTCGAGATTCGAACACTATCTTAGTATAAGAAATTATATAGGAAACCAAGATAAAGGTAATAAAACCAACGGCAGTAAAAAAGTATTTTAATGTATTAAACTTCAGAATCCAAATTGCTCATAGTCACTTTTATGTATGTACTTACAATGTACATGATTGATGATACTAACTTAAATACAATGTGTGATTACTATTATATCAGAATACATTGAAATAAGTATATTACTTAAAAAATTAACTCAATCACTTAGTTTGCATAAATGTGCAAAAAAAAAATAAAGACAAAGTACTTTCTAATGAAATGTTAAATTTGTGGTTACAATTTTAAACGCATCAATATGAAATGCCTACAAACACATCCATGGAATGAAATTCTATGTTGTCCAATAAACTTAAACACTACTAGAGTTTTTGTTCTCCATTTTCTTTTCGACGTAGTTTCAGCGTCTTCTGCGTCGGCGCGAGTCACCATTGTAGCCATTCTCTGTAATGATAAAACATTTTGGTTAAATTAGTGTATGTTTACATGCTAAGTTAGATTAACAGACATAATAGGGTCATATAGCAATTGCGACCTACAACAATAAAGTCAGATACACCCAAGTTAATGTTATCAGTGGATATTGGATAAATATGTGATGTGTAAGAGTGTGAGTTCGGATTGGTTTCAGTATAACAAACCTCGGTGTTTTCACCGCCGTTGGCGATTCCTCTGGCGGTTATTATTGTACCCCATGGAGCCATTCACCAGCGCCTCGTTGGAACCATTCTGGTCCGAACCTAAACCAAAAGGTCTTCCAGGACCCATGTTTTGTTGATTATAGAACTCCATACCATTATTATAATTACTTTCGTTTTGATATGCGTCATTATTATCAATACCGTCGCCTTGGTTTCTTTTATTTTTAGGACCGTAAGAGCCATATGCTGTAAAATTGGCTCCCTGTGTAAAGTAGTCGTCGCCGGGCTGGGGCAGGAGGCGCGGCGGTTGACTCCCATGGGGCACATCGGCACCGCCAGAGGGCATTCCGTAGGCCTGACCCAGGCCACCATCAAGGCCGCCGGATCCATAGGAACCGAGGCCACCCGGACCTTCCGAGTCGTCGTCATGTCCTCGGCCGCGACGACGTCTGTCGCGGCCTCCTCGCGATCGCGATGCTGACGTGGCGTCATCAGAGCCTAGGCCTCCGCTAGAACCGAGGCCACCACCATAGCCGCGATCGTCGCCGCGACCTGAACCCAGGCCTCCGCCGGAGCCCAGGCCCCCGTCGGAGCCCAGGCCGCAGCCTGAGCCTGAGCCTAAGCCGCCTGAGCCGAGCCCACCCGAGCTCGGCCCATAAGAGCTCGAGCTTCCAAGGCCGCCAGAACGGCCACCTCGCTTCCTGGAATCTGACTCCAAGCTGCTTTCTCCATAGCCACTTTGCCCTTGGTTGTAGTTGCTGACATTGTTGGAGGTGTTGGGTGCAGGAGGAGGTGGAGGCGGTGGTGGTGGCGCCGCCCAGTTGGCGGAGGCCATCATCGGAGTGGTAGCGAAAGGTGGGATCATCATTCCATACTGATCAGGTGGAAAGTATTGCGGCATAACAAACCCTGGACCAGTCATGGGAGGAGGCACACACATTTGCGGATTGAGCGCCATTAACGGCGGAATTTGATTAGATTGCTGTTGTGGGACATCATTTGTGACATTTTCATTTACAGATCTGTTATTTCCTCTAGTATTTAAATTTTCATTTCGAATAGGAGTGGTGGAACATTTGCCATTATATTTATCGTTTTGTGACACAGGAAGCTGAGGACCGATCGGAGTGGGTAAGAGTGGCTTTGGCGTGGGCAGCAGAGCTTGAGTCGGAGGCTTCGGTACAGCGTTAGTGGCGTCCTTCAACGGACTGCACTTGCCTGAACGAGAGCGGCTGCGCGAACGTGTCCGGGAGCGGGAGCGGGATCGCGAATGGCTTTTCGATGATCTTGAAGATTTGCTGCGTGAAGAGCGCGACGAGCTGTGTCGGCGGCGGCGGCGGTCCCGCGAGCGAGAGCGCGAGCGACTGCGGCGGCGGCGGGAGCGGGACCGCGACCGCGAGCGACGACCTCCCCGCCGATATCTTCCGCCTCGCCCACGGTGACCTAAACAAGGAGTTTTGTTTAGTATTTTAAGGCTGAAATTTTAGAATTTGAAGCAATAGTGGAGTACAAGAAATTTTAAATGGTTAAAGACTAGTAACTGTTAAGAAACTAAACATTAATTGTTTTGTTATAGACTCCATCCAGTTAAAATTGTACAAGCAAACACTTACGCCGGCCACCGCCGCCTCCGCGCTCCGCGAGTTCTTGTAATTTGGGATTTACAACTTGTTTAGCTTCTTTTAGTACTGACATGAGATCGCCTGCTTTAGCGGCATTTGAAGGTGTAAAAAAGGTATAGGCAGTTCCAGTTTTATTGGTTCTTCCTGTTCTTCCGATGCGGTGGACATAATCTTCTGAATTACTTGGATAATCAAAATTTATGACAAACTTCACATCGTCGACATCTGAAAGACATAATTTTCATGTTAATTGAATGAAGAACTAAAATTAAATAATTAAACTAAAGTTAAACTAATACATTAGAGACACCAAAAACATATACAAAAAACATACCTAAACCTCTAGCAGCAACATCTGTGGCTACAAGAATAGGAGCTTTTCCACTGCGAAAATCTGTAAAATAGATACACATGTAGAATATTGTTTCAAAAGCAAGAGCTTTTTAGCTCTTCTAAATAAATTACTGAAAAAAAAATTGTGTCCTAATATGGTCTGTATTTTTTATTTCATGTCTATGTAAATAAATTGTACTAACTAATATTTGCTAATATTTTAACTAAAAAATTCGATAAGTGATTAACTTTAAAGAGAAATAAGTAATTTTATTTGATAAAAAATTATTTACTTCTTGATTATGTTCGTAATATAAAATTCAATGGAACAAATATATACATATATACCTAAAAGTATCGCATTTATATTCTATGTGTTATTTCCGAAAACTTACTAATAAATACAGATCCCTTAATAAAAATGGCTGTTAATGCTCATAAAAAAATCAAGTAAGAGCGAGGTGCCGACCGGGGCGGCGCGAGAGAGAACAGAGGCGCCGTGCCGGGGCGTGCCGGGCCGGGCCGGGCGCTGGAGAGGCCGGAGCCCGGCAGCCGGGCGCTGCGCCTGCGCACCGTCGCCGTCGACGGCGCGGCGGCGAGGGGCGGCGTGGGGCGGACCCCAGCGCGCCGAACGCGCGAGAAGCGGCTCAGACTAGCCGCGGTGACAAGTCAGAGTGCATAGGGCTTAGCCCCTTGGACTAGAGGCGGGAGCGGCCGCAGGCGAGGCTTAGCGGCGACGTGCGCGCGCTTGCCGCCGCCTCCGCCGCCCAGCCGCAGTCTCCACGGCCTGCACATGCAGACACATCTTCACCAACTGTTTACTTCTCTACTCTCAACTTGCTAAGTCCAGTCCGACACCGCTTCTCGATTTATATTTTAAATACTACCATTTTAAACTCTTTTTTGTACTTTTAGTAAAAATAAAAATGTAATTATGTATTTGGTATTATCAATTATAAAAATTATACATTCAACATAAGATTATTAAAACTGCAGACTTTAATTGTCATCATACCTTGCAATACCCAATCACGCTCATGTTGAGACTTGTCTCCATGTATACACACAGCTGGCCATCTGTAAAAAATAGAGTTTTAGCAAAACTTTTACTGCAATTTACATTCACATAAATATTAAATCTTTTGTGAACATACCCATCTCTTTTCATTTTTCTAGTTATGTCATCAACTCGACGTTTAGTTTCTATAAATATTATAGTCTTATTTTCTTTTTCAGCCATAATTTCTTTCAAAAGTGTACTTAATTTAGTTTCTTTTTCATATTCCATACAGACATCTATGATTTGCAAAATATTATGGTTAGCGGCCAATTGCAGGGAGCCTACATTAATCTGTAGATAGTCTTTGAGGAATTCTGACGCAAGACTTTGAACCTCTCTTGGCCATGTTGCAGACCACATAAGGGTTTGACGATCGGGTCTAATCTGTTCAATGATTTTTCTGATCTGAGGCTCAAAACCCATGTCCAACATCCTATCAGCTTCATCCAAGACTAAATATGTGCACCTCTTTAAATTGGTTCTTCCACTTTCCAAAAAATCTAAAAGACGTCCAGGTGTTGCAATTACAATTTCCACACCTGCATCTAGGTCTCTTGCTTGAGGTCCTTTAGGGGCACCACCAAATAAACAAGTGTTATGTATTTTTGAAGTGTTTGCAAATTTATCACACACTTCTTGTATTTGTTGCGCCAATTCTCTTGTTGGTGCTAAAACTAATGCAATAGGTCCATCGCCTCTACTAGACTTTGGTTGATTATTAATATGAACAATGGCAGGTAAAATGTAAGAAAGTGTTTTACCAGATCCAGTGGAAGCAATACCAACCATATCATATCCACTAAGGGCAATGGGCCAACCTTGTGCTTGGATGGGCGTAGGTTTGTTAAATCCCATTTTATCAATTTCATCCATAACATAATCAGGGAAACCAGCCTCATCAAAAGTCAACGTCGGTTTCGGAATATTTCGACCTTTAAGCGTGATCTCATTGTCGCTTCTCCAAGATTCCACTTCGGAATCTGACCTATTTTCAACGTCTTTGTGAGGAACATAGAAATCTTTTTTGAAAGGCTTCAATCGGCTTAAATCCCATTTGGGTTTGCGAAGATTCGCACCAGGATTACTACGACGCCCACCGCCGTAAGCGCCGCCACCACCGCCCGACCCTAACCCATAACGAGGACTACGACTGCGGCTTCTACTCCTGCTTCTGCTCCGGCTACGACGTCTGTCTCGGCTACGGTCTCTGAGGAAATACATCATTTGAAGCAACTTACGCGATAAAAGATATCAAACATTGAAAAATGCCGACATGTAATAAGGCTTCATAAGTTCACTTACCTTCCTCGACCCATATTAAATACACT